>OMLF01023161.1:3515-14121 GCA_900302615.1 Holocentrus rufus
TTCACAGCTGCATCAACATGATGCTTCCCCCAGATGCTGCATGCCCAAAAATGTCTTGAACATTGAGGCAGGTACACAAAGGGTCACAGACAGACACAGGTTGATCATGTATAATGTTTCTTTCTTTCTTTTTTTTTTTTTTTGTTGAGGCTGCTTTCATTAAGATTGGAACCACATCAAGTTACAATACATTTATGTCAGTATGGATATGAATAGCTTTTAATTGTAGTAATGAGCTACTATTGCTGAATGGATTTTTTCGTTGTCATATTTCCATCAAGACAGGCAAACATTGAACTAGTACTAAGCTGAATTTTCATTGTTGCTTTTATTTTTAACCCACCTCTGCCCTGTAACAAGTATATTAATATTTAACTCAGTAAAGTATAATCTTTAACAGAAACCTAACAGTCTATAGGTTTCTAACAGAAACCTATAGATTCTGCCACCTTTTTTATTTTATTTTATTTTCTAGAAATGACGTGTCTAGAAAGAATACAAGCCATGATCACAGATGTCATACTCAAACGGGGTTTCCATTAAATTTCTGTTTTGGTTCCACAGAATTCTGACTTTGATTGCAACATGTTAAGTAATAATTTGAGAAATGAGAAACTGTTGCCTGGAGTCACTCTATATCCGGTACATTTTAGTGGTATTGTAAAAGTTCAGTCCTTGGCCCTCTTTGCTCTCTCTGCCTCTATTGTGATTTGTAAATGTCATATGTCATTTGATTGTGATTCCACTGAAACCATTAACAATAGACATAGCCTTACAAATATTTCAACAGACTTCCCAGCAGACATTGAACTTTTCAAACTTTTCTTAGATTTTACAGAGACCATGACAACTTCAACTGTTTCTTTTGCCTTAGCAGAAATTTTCAATGGACACTGACTCATCTAATAGCTCCTATTATCTCCAAATTGCTTCTAAAACACTCCACAGACATAATTCATCCATACATATTGTTCTGACAACCATACTTGAGTGGAAAATAATCTCTTGGAAATTCATTATAATTCATAGATGGACCAGGAAAAATGACCAGAGGCGGGGATAAGGTGACATATTTCTGCTTGGTCTAGTAGGATGATTTTGTAGGGATGACATGTTTACTTTCCCCTCTTCAATTTTTAATTATTTAGCCTGTGCATTTTTGCAAGCATTCCATTGTGTCATTGGAACTTACATGAGGAGCTCATGAGCCTTGTAATGTGATATTGGTGTTAATTTCACAGCAATATATCGATGTAATTATATATTTTTTTATAACACCAAAGATGTTTTGCAGATTTGGCAGTAATTTTTAAATTTAACAAAGCAACAACACATTAGAATAAAATATTATAGACTTACTGAAACATTACCATTGACAGTATTTTGCATTCAGTCTTTTTTTATATGTTGATCATACACTTATTTTCCTTTATTTGAATCGATTCCAGTGCAGTAACACAAAAAACTGAGTGGGATGGACGAGCTACAATATGCTTGAAAGATGAGGAACTCACCCCTTTCTAGCCATTTACTGCAAACCTTTTCTACAAAGTGCTCCAAGCAGAGCCATTACACGATTGAGGTGAAAATATTTGCTTTTATCACCCATCTATTTGAACAGTGGTCACATCTCCAGCCAGCAAAATGCTCAGTGTGTAGCAATCACAGCCTTGTTTTGCATGTCATCTTTTCCAAATAATTTCCCAACTGCAATTAGCTGACTCTAGTTGTCATGCCGGTGCCTTGTGAACTCCTCAGAAGTGGAGTTAATGTATTAAAGAGACTAAAAGTCTACATTAAAAAAATGTATATATGTATACATATATGCATCACTGGTGATTGCCCTCACCAATTGAAATAAAAATGACCTCCGTCTGACAAATTAGAAATAAACCTGTTTGACAGGCCCCGTTTGGTTAGAACAAATGGGAGACATGAAAAATTGTTTGACACACTTTCATAAAAGCAAGTGGCGGCAACCCATCCTTTAGCATGTGGTAATGGCCTCTCGTTGTTAGATTCAATGGAAAAAGCTATTCATACTGTTATGTGATTGAAAAGAAAATTGAATCCTTTTGATGTTATAAATGTGTCTATTACCGCATTTGCACACAAAATTTCTATGGAAATTACAGAGAAAGGAGTGATTCTCTGGAGGAAATGTTTGGGAATGACATATTGAATTCTATTCCAGCTTGAATATCAATATAGTGTATGCCCTCTAGAACAACTCCAAAACTATATGATTTTTCACAGTGGCGTCATAGGCTGAAAGGCTAGAATTACTATACTATATATGAAAAAAGGTTAATGGATAGATATTTCTTGTGCTCTAATGAACAACCTCTTCAGTTTACTACTGAAGTTATGGGAAACTTTTCCATGCCTTCTTCTGTGATAGGGTATACCTACAGCTGCTGCTGGAGGTCAAAAAAGGTTCATAGATGGGATCGTTCTGCTCAAATATTTTCATCTGGAAAATGCTTTAAAAAAGCAGCAGTTATTTAGAAAGGGAGGTTCTACAGGAAGCACTCTTATTCTTTTTTTTTTTTCTGAAATACACAGTGCAGTAAGACAGAGCCACTAGAGGGGTAATTCAGGTCACATCAGTCAGGTGCACAGAGCTCGAGCCCTTTTACAAACTCATTTGATATGAAAATGTAAATGGGATTTGTTCATTAGGCCACAGAACAAGTCAGGATTTTACAGTAGGCATGCTGAAGCCGTAGCAAGTGTCATGGCATGAATAGGCTCATTATATGACATTACCATTCCTACAGAAAAGTAAATTATACCCCCAAAAGTGTCACCCAAGCCAAACCTACTTTTCCATATGCAGATGTGTATGAACTGACATTTTCAAAGCGTACAGGTGTGTACAGTTGCTTGTAAAGGTTTGAAATTAGAGCAAATTCATGAATTGCTTATTTGCAATCAGAGAGATGGAATCTTATTGTGGTGAACGCAAAGATAATAAATGCCTGATCACTGGGGCCGTTGTTTTAGCTTCATTTTCATATTGTGACAACCCTAGTTATGCCAAATGTTACTGCAGAGAGCCACTCACCTCACACTTTCACCCATTACCACTGGTTGTTTATTTTATTCTATTTTGTTTTAGATTTTTTTTTTACTGTGTATGGTGGTCACTGCTTTATTGATCCTGAAATACAAAATTGTAGGCTACATGACAGGGATTTTATAGAATTTTATTTTTTTATTTATTCTATTTTATTTATGTATTTTGGCTCCAGATTCGATATATTTTGCCTCCATGGTGTGTATGGTGGTATGTGTTCTAATACTTTATAATACATTATAATTCCCAAATCGTTCCTGCCCTCTTCTCTGTCTAGTGATCAGGAGTTTGAAATCTCTCTACACAACATGACACTGCCAAGACACACACTTCTGCCCCTCTCATAACATCAGTCTCAATAGCTTGTAATTATTGTGATATGTGTTGGTATCGTGTCAGAGACTGACTCTTCTTAAAAAATAGAATAATATAATTACTTCATCAGTCATTAGTATCACTTTGTTACAATTTCGGGAATGACATTTTGAATGCCATATTGATTCTGACAAATAAATCATATGTTCTGCCAGCAACGTTGACCAATTGAAGGCATAACATTTTAACACAAAGAACATTTGGGGGAAATATAGAAAATAGATAAATAAATAAATAAATTGATAATACAATGTTACACTCAAAAAACTGAAATCTTACACTGTTATTTATACCTTAGATAAGGTTTTTTAAAGCTAAGAAATGTTGTGCTGTTTGGACTTGTTGTTTATGTGCTTTTATCTTTGCAGTTGCCACTTCACAAACTCTGTGAGATCACAGAGACATAAATAAGACATCTTTAACAACATTAAAACCATAAATGTGCATTTTATGACAACAAAACTAACTGTGAAATATTTTAGGGCTAAATCAATAAATCAATATAATCAGTAAATCAATATTTATTGGTACTTTATCTATCAAGATGTCCTAAAACATTATACATGGCTGTGTTTTGTGGGACTGAGAAATTCTACAGCCAGCATGGAAGCTGGAAAAACATTCTCCACTCACAGCCTGGACCTACAAATATTTTGCACTCTTCACTCTGTATTTCATATTGGTGAACTGAAATTTCCCTCACATTGTGGTCTGGTTGGACATCTGGTTGGACTGCAGTATGACAGCTGGCTTTTCAATATATCAGTTGGCCACTGGTGTCAGGCTAAACTTAACACAAACAAAGGCATTGGCTATATACACACAGATTCACTGAGAGACCCCATCATATATAAGAGCTTTTTTTTCTTTAACAAATACAGAAAAAATCTAAATTTCTTGCTGTTGATGTTAAAGTTTTGAATTGCTTCATATACACTGCTGGCATTCTACGTTGATCCTCCTTGGTTATATTGTGGGATATTGAATCTGAATACATCAACAAAATCTGCCAAACTTCTGTTCAAGACTTCTTTGGTCTGTTCTGCAGCAGTTTATCATAATTCAGTATTGAACAAAGTGGTGTAAAAATTGCTTATACCATACAATTAAGACTACATCTAATACTGCACTAGCTTTAAACTACTAGTGGCTGTAGGCATTTTCCTGTGACCCCTATTCAGGCCTCATTCAACCACACAGCAGGATTTAATTTCAGAAACTTAGTACATGATACCCCTAACTGTCTGAGTTGTACCCTTTTCAAGTGGGTGGTTTGATTAAGGCAACCAATTATTTATTTATTTATTTTTTGGCCTTTGTGATCTTTCATTAACAGTGTTCAGGGTAACAAAGCTACAACAATCTAAAGTTTGTTATTAATATAACATTTTGGTTTTGTGGACAAAGCCACAGCCAGTTTATTGCCTGCCTGTCATGTGCAGTGTGTTAGAGACAGGAATCTGAGTTTTGTATTACTGGTGGCATTGGTTTGCCTGGAATTTGTCAAGTTTAGGGATCTTGCATGATATAATGGCTCTTTTCAAGGAGAATATAGAAAACTGAATCTTGAAAATGATAAGGATGATTTCTAAAAAAAGGGTGAAATGATGAAAGGACACAGAGGGAAATCCAGGGCAGTGCAAGCCGGGGACAAAGCAACAAATTCGGGGACTGTCCCCAGAAAACAGGAACGTCTGGTGACCCTAGTTTAGATAAACAGTGTTTATTTGACTTTGCTGGCAACATGGTGCCAGTGAATGGAGAATTGACGGTTCAAGCCGGGCCAAGGGCAGGTTCACAACACATCTTGCCTGCTAGAGGCCAATAACAATCAGGTTACATGTGCAACAAAATTGCAACAGGAGATAAAATGTTCCAAAGTGCTGATCTGAGCACTAAGCAATGCATAACAGCAAAGCAAATCTTCTACAAATAACAATAGACCATGCTGGACAATAGTAATGACCAATGGTGACAATAGCTAAAATCTACCATAGAGAGTGGCTCTGCATTGCATTGACTTACTATTATGAGTACTATAGAGGCATTATCACCTTTAGTACATTGTTGACGGTGCTGTGTGAATTTGGAGGACACGAGGGAACCGACTGATGATCAATATGTCTGGATCAACACTGATGAAAGGTACATGAGGTTTAGCCAAGGTGTTTTTTTTTACTATTTGAACAAAAAGCCTGAAATTAATCCTAATTTGTGAAGAGGAAAGCAAACCTTGCAGAGCCTATACAGACAGTAAAACATAGAACAGTCAAAATAATTAGCCCATGTAATTTGCTTGATTACTGGTGTGTCAGAATGCAAGAGATTTGATGAAAGTTTGGAATTGTGTCCTCAGCCCTGCTGCTTTCATACAGTACACTTAGATTATGGAAATATTTGATTTGTATGTGAATGAGTATATGTTCCTCAGCCAGTCAGACCTTAACTTGTCATTTAAAGTGCTTGCAAATTGAGGATGCAATTAATTTATGTGGAATAAATTTGGGTCTGAGTCTTTTATAATAAAGAAGAGAATATGCTTCTTTTCACTCTCAACAGCCCTCAGACAGCCTTCTTTCAAAAAAGTTATCAGGAAAAACCTTTAGGAGTGTTTTACTGGTGTGCATAAAGTAATATGTGTTACACGTGGCAAAACTACTGACAGAACATACAAGTAACTAAAAGGAAATCCGTATTCAAAGGAGTACTCATAATTTAACCCATCGTTGAACACAAGCTGCTTTCTGATCACTACACCACAACATTATTCAATTGCCTTAATGAGTGCATTTAAAGACTATTCAACTATGCTCATATTTGATGTTTCGGGCCTGTTGTAAAACATTTTGAAGTCTCAGCAAATGCTTGTAATAGCTTCCTTTCAAAATGGCGATAATGATTATGGATGTATTCAAATGAAATTAAATCTCAAAGACTGTGATGCAAGTCACTGTGACTAACTCAAGCGCATCCATCATTTTCCTCAAGCTTACAGAAACACTGTCAATTCACTCAGCAGTACTTTTGATGTCAAACACAAAGGAATAATAATTGCTTTAATTCAAAGGTAGACACTTTATACTCACAATTTCAATCAAATTTCAATCTAGGATCAAAAAGAAATGTTTGCATTATGCTCACGAGCAATCCAGTCCCTCAGTTTGAGGACAGATTTGCCCAGAATGTTTAGTAAATAGAAAAGCAGATGGCTGTGTGTTTTTCTGCACTCATTACATTAAAAAGATGCACAAAGTTTCCACCCCACAGGACATAAAACCAAAACATCAGCATGATTAAAAACAAATCAGAGAGTATGTTATATGAGAGGTAGGAAACATAGGCTACGATGAATAATTTCGGATTTAAAAAAAAAAAAAAAAAATACAGACAATTTGACAATTTGCTAAGGCATTTGATGAACATTGCTACACTGCCAAAAGGAAAGCTTTATCAATGAATTTTAAGAGCCAACAGTAGTAGAGACTCATGCATTTCATATCTAAACATATTTCGCAAGATTTTTGTGGGAATGGTTTGTAAGTCAGGCTCTGTAGTGGATTTTGTTGTTAACATGATGGATGTGACCTGAGGACAACGGGATATTAATTTGCATGTGATTAGCAAGATTGTGATTGAGTGGATACAGAAGTGGCGTGCTGGGGTGTGTTGTTGTCGTGTCATGAGGTTGTCATCCGGTGTGTGTGTGTCTGTGTGTGTGTGTGTGTTTGAGTGTGACACAGGCTCAGTGGCTGCAGGTGTGAAAGTAGCCCAGGCTGTGAACTCCACACATTCCCTCATCCTCTCTCACTTCCTCTTCCACTCATTTATTTTTCTTTTTCTCTGATTTGGTTTTACACTGCTGCGCTCTACTAATTTGCATCTGCTCCTGACACCCTTATACCAATCACAAGCAACCCCTCCAACGCACACACACGTACACACACACACACACACACAAACTCCACAAACTCATATCCTCATTCACAACTTGTCCCATCTTTAGAGTGTTAGAGGATTGTGATGAGGAAGAGACTCATGATGTTTTAAACTGATGCACTTTCTGTCAGCAGAGAGACTTTTGTGTGTGTGAATGCGTGTGTGCGTGCGCGTGTGTGTGTGTGTGTTTGTATTCATATGAATGTGTTTGGGGGTGAAGATGCAAGCATGGATGCACAAAGAAACTGATAATCAAATCTTTAATCCAATTAATTTATCCAAGCAGCAGAATGAGCTGAATCCATCAGGCAGCTCTGGTCATGGAGCTGTACTGTGAGAGTGCTCTGATGAAGTTCAATTAAGACACAATATAATAATTATAAACTGACTCGAGAGACAAGGCAGGGTTCATTTCTCCAAGCACCATTCTTCTGAGAAACCGCCTGTTTTGTTAATCACAAGTTAACGGATAAGTAGGCATAGAGATGTTGTAGCTTTGCCCACTGACTTGTGCAGGGGAAACGCAATGATTACTTGATTAAAATGCTTTTCAATGCCACAGAACATCCCCATCTGTACAGATAACTTGAGATAACACTGATGCAAACCATATGTAGCAAATTAAACACAGTATAATATATTCCAAAGCCTGCTCTCTCATGTGTTAATCCTCACAAAACGTGAAGGCACCATCATTTCACCACATAGCAGAGGGGGTTTTAAATTAATTTTAGTAGGGTAAGTAGTAGAACAGCAATTGCATGTGCAAAGACATTTAACTATTGTAGCAAATAGGTCCCTTTGTGTGAAACTGTTCATTAGTACCTATAAACAAGAAGGCATGCTCATTAGGTTTTGAAAGTTGTATTTTAAAATGGAATGTAATGGCACTGACAAACTATATCTTATCCTGCGTTCTTTCACAACATTTCATACCGTTGAAGATTGTCAAAGTAACAGCACAGAACAGTCCTAAGCATTTGCAAGTCACAGGTCAGGTTAATTACGTCTTCCCGTGAAAAAATAAGCCTGACCCTGTATAACTCATACAATCATGCATTGATTTTCTAAAGAGAGCGTGTTTAATAAATTTAGCTACAGTAGCAGGACCAGGTGGTCAATCATTGTCCCATTCTCAAAGCCCTTGATGAGCACGGAGACAGACCACAGAAATAATACCTCATTGTTCTGTCTAATTACAGCATGTCACAGACAAGAGCGGATTTGCATTTTAAACAAGCACTTGTTCTGATTGAGGAACAATTGTTATAAATTTCATTAAATATGAGCCATGCAGAGGGCAACACACTCCCCTCCAGACATGTACTTCTATGAAACAACTGGAGTAGACGTAACCCACAGAGCATTCAATCTCATTCAAACGCGCTCTATTTGCAATTCAATATATTCTTTAATATATGTTTGTTTGTTTTTATTTCTTTTTCACTTATGCATACTTTAGTGATATTTTTCTTCCCACCAACGATTAATTTCATCTCACAGCCTTCTTCAAGGTTTTTTTTTTTTTTTTTTCTATCCCCCCACTACCAGTTCACACAGGAATGAGAGAGGGTCTGAGGAGAAAGGGAGAGGAAGAAGAACTAAAACAAGATGCTAGAATCAAATATGCTTTAACAGTTTTTGACTGCTCTTGCACTATTTTCTTAGAGTGGATTTGAAGCAGGGCTGGGCTGCTTCCTGAATATCTTACAGCCTCCTCAGTGTCTTTATCTACAGTTCCACTTATTTACAGATCACTGGAGGAACATCTGCTCCAACACTTGCCCCAAATCTATGAAGTGATGTTTTGCAATATACCATTTAATTTTTAATGCCGATATTCAGTTCTCCTTCAAAACACAAGAACTTTCATAGATAAGCGCCTTTTGATGACAACTAAACAACATCCAATAGCCTGGAAATATACTCAAATTCAAGGGATAAACAAAACTGTGGCAAACAAACAACTAATGGTAAACACTGGAAAACTTTACAATATCTTACATCGTACTAACATAAAAGAAACAGTGTTATTTTATCTTAGTGATAAACAAGTCTAAGTGTAGATGAACAAATGAGATGAATCATGTCAGAAAATACATAGGAACTCATTTGACAACATATACAGTGAATAAAGGTCTTGTGTTTTAGTTTTACAGTAATAAAAGAAAAGGTCATGAAAATGTTAATATAAATTGAATTTATTGCATTAATGTTAAACCAAGAACCTTTATGAACATAAACTTAACCACATAAGAATGTAGGCTGGAAACACCTGCCTTGTAAAGAGAAGGTTTTACAATATAGATTGTACAATTACTCTGAAGTGGATGCCTGCCATTGTTACTGGTCTTTTCTCTGTTCCCCTGACAGATGCAGGGAAGTTGTGATGCACCTGCATCTGTTCATCCGCACAACAACACAAGCTGGCCTCATGCCAATGCCACACACTTCAGCCATCGCCAAGTTCTACATGTATTTGATTTGCAATGCAGCATAATAGGCTATCAGCTTAATTATTACTGAGGAGTTATTGTCCTGAACCTTTCTTGTGGGGAACCGCAGGAATGACAGAATGACTTGTAATGCCGACATGCACATTACCCGACAATAATACGGTTATTTGCTGTTCATTGAGAGCTTTCCAAAGTTTCTGTGTTTTGTATTATTTTATATTTTTGAATGTAATACAGGAAAGATATGGGAAGGGGCACGCTAATATACATTTTCACAGTAATTTACCCATTGTGAAATCTGACAAGAATCTCACATGGGTTCAGTGTGGAGAAAGCAACAGTTAAATGTAAAATGGAACAAATGTTTCATACACGGACTAAACACCCGATCAAGTACAATGTGCTGCAATTATGTGTGTTGTCTGTGATGTATGTGTGGACCATTATTATTGTTGTGACTAGAATATAATAAAGTCAAGTAAAGATTTATGACCAATTATGTCAAACTAATATCCATGGATCTAAAGCAATGTTACACATATTTAGTATTACACATATTTAGTTAGTTTCATCATCTTAATTCAAACTGAGCAAAAGATCATGACCTCATGAGGTGCCAGTTGTATATTGGTGGCTGAAGGAGGACTGCTTTGTTGCAGTGTCAAGCATCATGACACAAAATGATTATGGTACCATATGAAAACACACTATTCACAGATTTGATAAGAAAAACAATCACAATGTTGTGTTATGAGAAGTT
>OMLF01023170.1:6093-19546 GCA_900302615.1 Holocentrus rufus
TTTGACCGATCACACACACACACACACACACACACACACACACACACACACACACATACAACCCACCCCATCCTCCATCACAAGAACGCACACTTAAGAGTCTGTTCATCCAAAATAAATGGGGGAGATACAGACCCAAAAACAACACGACCCACAGCTGAAAAATGTTTGAAAAGTGCACAACAACAACAACACACGTTTGTCACTGAATCATTATAAAAGTTTTGGATGCAAGACCGGCTGGACCGAGCGTCGATAACGAGTCCCAGACCGACGTGTGTTGTTTCGCATCGTGCAAGATATTTTTCTCTTTCTCTTCTCTCATTGGCATGCAAGTTTTACTCTTCTGCATTGTTCCAGTTTCTGTCAGGCATAGTTACTGTGCATCTTGCCGGCATCGAGTTATTATTTATTATTGTTATGATGCTATAAAGGTCAAAGGTCGAGACAAGATTGCTCTGGGATCTGGGATGCTCATACTGCCGCTCCTACAGACAGATTATACCGGCTTCATTCGGTTTAAAATCCCAGATGACACATGAGAACAAGGATAGATTAATGGACTGTCATTTTATAACGAAGACGAGCTGCTGCGACTGTTGTTGCATTAACAGAAAACAATGGGATTTCAAGATTGCTGCTCCGTGAGCTGATTTCAAATGTTCTATATGGGATTACTTACCTTCAGGGAGCGGTGGTTTCTCTCTCTCTCTCTCTGTGACTCTGTGTGTGTGTGTGTGTGTGTGTGTGTGTGTGTGTGTGTGTGCGTGCATGCGCTGATGACCTGCAGATTGATTTGGTTCAGTCCTCAGCTCATCATAGCCATTAGCGAGAAACCCTGCCACCTTAGATCCAAGTCACCGCACTACCTCATCACTTAAACTCTCACATTAAACTCTCTCTCTCTCTCTCTCTCTCTCGCCCATCACAAATAAGGATGGTACTTTGGCTGCCTTCCAGCTCCGGTTGGCACATCCTGTAGTCCCCAACCCTCCTCCAATAATACCTTCTCCCTGCGTCCATATCTGGGTTCAATCGTTGCATAACTCTTTCCATAACCGTCCCGTCACTTTGTGCTCACTCTCCCTCATCACACCTCACAATCACACCTCATATCTTCTTTTATTTTGTTTGCAACCCATTATAGAATATTTGCTTTTAGTATGAAAAACTGCAGATTCTTTGTGCTTTGTTATAAATGTGCGATGAAGAAAGATGTCTGTGTAGCATGTGTGTGTGTGTGTGTGTGAGGAAGGAGAGTATCTAAGAAGGAATGGAACAATGTTTTGCCATTGGTTTTACTGTGAAGCACTTTGTAACTGTTTCAAAAAGTGCTGTGTAAATAAAGATTTGTTGTAGTTGTAGTATTGTCAATTCCAAGAAAACAAAAAGTAGAATCAAACTAAGGAGGTTAGACTGATATATCAGTTTGCCAAAGTGTCAAACCAGTACAACAAACAAACAAACAAACAACAACAAAAAAACAAAAACATTATCCAGCTCCAGTATGGCTCCATCATACCAGGAATACAGTTCTGGAAACCCACAGCGACGTGTTTTTTCCAAAAATCGTCTGAATCTGTGTAGGATTTTGAGCCCGTGTTTTCCTCCAAAGTTCTGTCTTAAGGGGTTTGCACTCTTTTACAGCACCTCTGACCAGCGGTGATCTCATTATGGTCTGACTGGCCGGTTGATGGTGTGCGGCCATCGCAGGGTGAATGGCAGGTCACAGGGCTGAATCTGAGAGGTTCCCTATGGCCTCTTGCTATGGATGTTAATTAGCGGACCAGTGAGCCAGGAGCAGCTCACTGGCTGAAATGTAATTGGGAAAGGCCAGTCTGGTCTTCTCTCTCTCTCTCTCTCCCATTCTCTTTGTCTCTCACTGTCTCTCTCCCAGCTCATAATTAACTTGTATTGAGCCGCTGCTTCACACGGACAATTTGACATGAATGCAGGCGATCGAGTCAGAGGAGAGGACGTAAGTGTGTTTCTGTGTTGGAGAGAGAAAGAGAGAGGGACTATCAGTTCACCAGGGAGGGGAAATGCATCTACAGTTGCCAAGGTGATGATGAAGTGGCAATTATGGTATGTCTCTGTTCGTTATGTTTAATTAACTAATAGCCCTTTGATCTCTGAGTCCTTCGTTCTTTGTATCGCCTCTATTCACACTCTCTAATTTGAGTCAGTCTAGGCTACTCAGCTGAAGGAAATAAGAGGAAATCATGCAGATAATCTTTGGTTTTTGGCAGACGTGACAGAGAATACAGACAAATATCTCATCAGACCTGAATAAATACGCTAAATCAAAAACCTTTGTCACTTTGAACAAAAGGTAGTGTTCATCTCAATGTGACGGTGACGGTGCACGTGTTGGATTTTATGCACACGAGTCAGTGACAGGTGACTGAGAGAACAGTTCTTCAACTCTGGAAAAACTTTAAAATAAACAGCAAAACTTAACCTCAGTCACAGTTTATTGTAGCCAGGGGCAAGCTGATTATTTGGAGTGGTGCCCTGTGGGCCCGCAGTGAGGCCAACAACACTGATAGGAAAATATATTTTAGAAAGTCCCATGCTGATTGGTAGTCCTGCCTGGCTCCATCTCAGGTCCTCGTGACCAAAATCCAAGAATATCGTGTATAATGAGAGCCTGATCTGTGTGCTCCAGTGCCTTGGCTTGACAAGAAGGTAAGGGAAAGCACATTGTTTAATGAGAAACAGTAGAGCCATTTGAGGTTTTGACAGGCGTACAGTGTGGTTAAAGGACCATACTCATCCCGTTTTGATGTCTCATCACCAGACATAATCGTATCTGTCCGTCACACATATCACTTGTGTAACAGTGCGTGGACACGACTCTGGGAAGGAAACGGGAAGATGTGCCAGAAGCCGAAACCATCCCATTTTTGGGCAGGTTACTTCATCTATCATTACTGCAAGCTTCTCCGCCCAACATGGAAAAACTGCAGCTGACTGGAAAGATGCACTGAGTTGCTTCTTCCTTTTCAAGTTGGGAGAAAATGGCAGCTTGGTCGTCAACTTGATCACTTTGCAAAAATATGATAAAATACAATAAAATATGTTTCTGAAAACGGTGAGAAATACACAATGCTGTTGCCAAATCTTGACTCAGATTTGATCTGCACAGCTTCATTGGATAGTTTGACCAGACTTTTGTAAGCTAAAAAAATCTTTGTCATTTGCATAAAGCTGAACTCAAGTCAACTTTATGCAAATACAGCCACGACGTACCCAGCATGCACTGCACGGCCATATCCCCTGCTCTGCATAGACAATGAACAGAATGCATCCAACTGACAAACCGAATTTGGTGTGAGCGCACGGTTAGTGTGTACAGAATATGCTTTAGTAGCTTAGAAGTCAAGGCTAACTTACCCCAATTCACTCCCATTCATGTTCAAAAATGCGTGGAAAAACTTGAGCGCTGCACATGATGTCGGTTTTTGTCTCTCTTCAACCGGTTTGAACAGAGTTGGTTTGCAAATTATGTTCTGATGTTGCCAGCAGGCAGTGTTACTATTGTTTTCAAGCTAAAGCAGGGCTGTGGTGTTATAGCAGGGATTGGGAAATTGAAAAATAAAAAAAGAACAAGCACTCACTCTTAAAGGGCGAGTACGCCACAAAATGCAAATGACTCAAAGCCACGTATCAGTACAGTTAGATGTAAGGAATACAAAACTTTATGATATACTGTAATTCCATTAACAAAAACTGTGTTTCTTCATATAATTTTTATGATTCCACTAAATATCCTGCAAGATTAAAAGGGCCAAAAGCAACACTGAGTTTGTATACAATGTTATTAGTGTCATACCTAATAGATTTGCATGGATATTCAAAGTGTGCCCTATGCATGCAAACAATTGTGACAAATAATTGATGACAGCCTGACAGTTTGTGATTGCAGATCCAGCAGCATGTAGAGGGCGAAAATTAAAAATCACAGCACGAGATGTGAAAACTTCATGATGTTTGAAATCACCCCACCAGCTCTTGATTTAATGACTGCTCCTGAGCTCAGTCGCGTGCGCGGCCCCCGCTAGCTTTCACACAGGCAGCACAGTGTCTCCTCATGGACTGTGTCCCGGCGTACTGGACACCCATGCTATGCCATGCTTGTTGCACAACGGGTCTTAGAGTGTGTGTTGATTTGACGGCCATCTGACACGATTCTGCTGGCTTGATCCCGTCTGTGTTCAGCTGGGTTGTAGTCTGGTGAGTTGGCTGGACATAGCATCGCTGTGATGTCCTGCAGGAACGGGGTCGTAATGCATTCAGTGTGCATCCTTATGTTGTCCTATGTCACAGTATGCAGTGATTCCTCTGACTTGCTCTTTGTTGATCGTCCTTTCCTCATGGATTCTGTCCATTTATGTCCTGCAAAGCATCTGCAAGGTCAGTTTCCCATAGACATGCATCACGTTGTTGCTCCCATCACTGCATTCACACAGTACCTTGACTCATCTGTAACATTTGCCCTGGGTCTTCAAAGCTGTTGAGCCCAAGCAAGGTTGGGGTCTCAGGCATCATTTTTGCAACGATACATGCATTGATTCTTTGGTTGTTACATCCAGGTGGCGCTCTCCCAGAGGGCTGTGCGTCCAACCTGTGACAGAGATGATGGACAATCTGCACCCTGTACACTTCATTTACGCAGTGAATAATCTGGACTCCAAGTTGCTGCACTACTTGTCCAGTTGTAACTCCGGTCTCCAGGAGGCCTAAAGCAGCCTTGGCCTTATGAACTGAACAAGCTACATTTTATGGTATTTTATGTCAGGAACACTTTAGACATTATGTTGGCTTATACAACTGACTCATTACCACGAGATCTCAGATCTGCGAATTTGTTAGTGACCCCCAACATAAAGTAAACAAAGCCCCATATAAGAATTACTACCCTCAATAATTTTATGCTTCATTCTTCAGCTATAGGCTACAAGCAGCCCTTGAAAATATGTTTCTTTTTGGCAGTGATGATCACCAAGCAAACGATTTATTAAAGTGTTATTAACAAAAAGTGAATTTTGATTTGGAAGAGTTTGGGACTTCCAGGGATTATAATTCGGGGTGCTTTTAGAACAGTGGAGAAAAAAATTCACTTTTTCCTCAATTTATCTGTTCAGTTTTGTCATATCACCTGACAAATTGACCCTCAGGGATAATAAAGACTCTAAAAGTGCCCAAGTCCTTCCTGCACTCCTGCTGCAATGTGACATTTATGAGCAGACACCATAATGAGAAAAATGATGGTTCAATTCAAAATGTTTCACACCAAATATAAAAGCCCATTTTCATCTCCCCAACTTTGTTCTAAAAAAAAAAAAAAAAAAAACGTGCCTGTATCTCTAATCATCATGTTTTGTTCCACGTGCGTCCGTGTTGTGAGAAGCAGGACAGTGGGAGGAGTTTTTGCAGGTCAGTTGTGCTGCGCCAGTCTGGGTCAAATTTCCAGGCTGTTTTATCCCCCTGTGCCACTGACTGCGGCTCTCACATGCAGCGTTGTATAATCAGTTCATTTCACCCTTCTTTCCTTCCACCCAGACAGACAGCCATAACACATTTTTATTGACAGGAATCATAATCTGGTGTAAATAAAGCTCCTCTTTATTTATTTTTAGGCTTTTTGGGGGTGTTGCCTTTCCTGTTTTCATATTTTTTTTTTTTTTGGAAGTGGGTTCATGTAAGAAAGGAGGAGATGTGTAAAGAGGGAAAAACTAATTTTATATTTCTTAATACAGTATTAAGAAGGGTCACCTGTCTATTAGCGCATTATGATGCTTTTTTTGTGTTCCTTTCAACCTGACAGAGGCTGGCATGGATAAATAGCTGCATATATATTTTATTCCTTTTTCTGAACATTTGATGATGGCTGTTGCAGGAAAATGACAGCAAATTCGATAAGCTGCTTACCGTCAGCCATGCTACTGTCTCACTCTCCTTTTTCTTTTCTCTTCCCCCTCCCCTTATCCTCTCACCACTTGCCTTTCTGCCTTCTTCACACACATGCACACACACATATGTGCATGCAACTACAAATACACACACGTTTTCAACTACACACACAAACACACGCACACACAGGGATACACATGCAAACTATCCAGTTGCAGCACTGGCCTCTTTCCCTCGTCTGCCCTCTGCACACTGCACTTTAGTTTTGATTAATCAAATTAGACCGGGTCTTTTAGGGTATTGCATTTGTCTAGTCTGACTGACTAGTGGGACGGATGGACAGCCGACAGAGGGGATGAAACGAGGTGAGTGAGGTTAGCTGGATCCGGCACAGAGAACTCAATACAGCGACACTCTTTGAAAAGCAGTGAAACAGGACAGGGGCTGTAAATGTCGCCGTTTGAATAAATCAGTACTTATTGTGGTTTCTTTGGTGGTATGGGTGGACATGGAGAAAGACAGGGCAGCACAGGAAAAAAAGTTAAACAGAAGGGAAAACATCCTAGCAGGGATAATACATGGACACTGGCCAGGCTCTAAAAAGCTGCGCTGTACTGA
Source organism: Holocentrus rufus (assembly GCA_900302615.1). Lineage (NCBI taxonomy): Eukaryota > Metazoa > Chordata > Actinopteri > Holocentriformes > Holocentridae > Holocentrus > Holocentrus rufus. Next base: position 12,628 of record OMLF01023170.1, read on the forward strand.
TTTCGAATTTCTGACAAGGGCTCCGTGACGGCCGGCCACACTGGATGCACATCAGATACACTCAGCATTAAAAAAATAAAAACCTTACAGCAGCAGGAAAAAGAATTCAGCCTTCAGACGCTCTCTCAGTATTTACATCCAGACTCAACACCTGTTTACTCAGCGAAAAACATCCACCGAGCTCTGAGCTACAGGCTGTCACTGACTTGGCCAAAACAAGCATCTGGTGCAGGCAGTTTTTTTTTTTTTTTTTTGATCACAGCTGTCATTGAGTCGCTTTGGGCTTATATATTGGAGAAATTCAGTCTTCATTTTATCTCACTGTGTGCATCTGCTGTGTGACACTTTATTGTACAAAATAAGTGTGGAAAGAACAAGGCAGAGTTTGCTCATTCTACCTGATGAAAGGAGGATTCAGGCATGAGCTGCAAGCATCATGCCATCATGATTACAATTACCCTGATTGGATCACGATTATTAGAAAGTTACATGACAAACTTGTTTGTTCTGCTTCTTGATTTGATTTGACTTGGCTTGACTTGCCATTATGCCCCACACACTCAGATTACCACCCTGACTCAGTCTCTTAAAATTTGGTTAAACGTGCATGAACTCTGAAATATTAGATTATGTGTTGAATTGTGTGAAAACTACCCAAGCTGAGTGCCTTCATGTAGATTAAATGAAGGGCTCATTTGAAAAAACAGATAAATTCCACTCCTGTTGTATGTGGTGCTTCAAATAACAGGCTCTCTGAATCCAATAGCCTCTGCATTCATCTGTTAGTATGTTTTTTAAATCATTATAAGGAAAACAACATGGTTTGCAGAAATGTATACAATCAGAGATAACCATTATTTCAAATGAACTCTGCATTTATTTATAATATTTCAACATAAAGCTCTCTCTATGTCTCATCATCACATCATAAATTTAGCTTACTTCTTGATTACCAATCAACAGGTGAGGCAGTGGTGATGGATGTTGCTTTCAACATGCAAGTCCAGATGAAAGCTGTCTCCCTCTCTCTGCATGAAGCCCGAAAAGGAGGAAAATCATGTTTTCTTCTCTCAGCTGCTCATGAAGCTGTTCATATGTCTGTGTACCCAGGGGCCACTGGGATACCTGCAGGATGGAGCGAACAGTGACACCATGTTCTCTGTGCAGTCATGTGACCTTGTTTACAGAGAGATGGATCCTGCATCACGACGAACCAAAATGTCTTAATCAGGTTCTTCAGCCTGGTTTGGATGAGCCTGCCTGTAGGCATTACAAATGCATCTTTTGTTTTCATTTTGCATTATGCTGACAGCACAGATGGTGAAATATGTAGAGTGACCAGTGAGGATGGTTGGGTGATGTAAAGTGCCTTCTACAGCAGCCATGTTGGAGGTCTAAGCTCTGGAGGAAAAACTGCTATTGAGTTCTTGTTTATGGCAGAGGACTGATCGCAGTGAATTGCTTTGATAAATCAGAATACTGGCTAGTTAGCATGCTAACTTTTTATTTGTTTAGGGTTAACTTTGTGCTTTATATTAGAGACGACAGCTAATACAATAACAAAGCTGAAGTTCTCTGTAATCTTAATTTGAGCACAAATCTGCCTCATCACACGATTCTGTTCTTAAAATGTTGCTGAATGGACTTCCACCCACACCACGTGTTTCCTTTTTACGTCTCTTTTTCATAACCACAGTAACAAAAATGCACATCACTCGTCCAGCACATTCACAGTAATCATGTACAGTGAACGGTGTGGTTGAATGGTGCAGCCTCGTGGATTCATGACGGCAGAGCCTGATGTCCTTTGTCGTCGCTATTTTGAAAGCTTTGGCACAAAGGATTACAACATCAATTCTCCTGTATTGGTAAATGCTTGCACGCTTGTTTACTATTTATTTAAATGCAATTTGAGGCCAGCTAGGAGATAATTAATGCATCAATTTGACGATACATGCAGGAGGATGTCGTTTGCTAGTGTGTTTTTCACATCTCTCTGTTTATGAATTCACCTGAAACTATCTTGAAATTGATGGAGCGAGTGAGAAAAATCGGGGGTGAAAGTAATAACGGAAAGGGGAAAAGAGAGAGAGAGATAAGAGGAGATTCTCATCACTGCTGATGGTGACCACACGTGCCTTGGCCATCTGCCCTGTGTAGGACTGGGAAATGAGTTCCTTTCTTCACGTGCTCCACTCTGACCAAATAATTACCTTCTTCCTTCCCATGTTGCTCCCTCTCTCTCTCTCTCTCTCTCTCTCTGTCTCATTTAGAGTAATGGACAAATGAGATAAAAAGATGGCACATTTTCAATTTTCTCGCTCCTGAAAGTGAAGGCATCATTAGCCTCGGAAGAAGCTGGAAATTGAACCGTAAAAAAAAAAGAGCCATTTAGGATGAAAGGTCACGTGTGGGACTACAAGCTCTTCTTTGACTGCCACTTGTGGAGGCGAGGAGAGAAGAACGATGAGAGAGAGCACATGTAAATAAAACACGTCCTTCCACCTCTGCTCTCTTTTGTTTCCTCACATTCTGCTATTGTAAATGATTATTCATCATCTGTAGGAATAATTCAATTAGTCTGCTCTAACCCGTGATGTCAGTTCTATTGATCATGTTGTGCTTTTGATCTTCGATTCTACTCATCTCACAAACAAAAAACAAATTTAAGTGAATCACAAGATATATGATCAAATACATTGTCACAAGTAAGCAACGGGGGAAATAAACACGTCCTCATATCTAAATGCCAGAATAGGTCGTTTGCCAGGTTTTTTTTTTTTTCAAAAGGGGTCAAATGTAGTTGGGGGCCAAATCTTATCAGATTGTATGAATAATCAACAATCTTCTTCTCTGTGCCGTTGTAAAATGAAAAAATCCAGCCAGTCAGATTTGTTCTGGTGTCTTGTCCTGGGCTGAGATGCTTACATACTTGCAAAAGACCTTTCAAGTTCAAGGATTTCAAGTTATTGTCTCTGCCACAGTCTTTATCGATCACAGGCTTCTCAAACAGCACGTTTTTACCTGTGTGTGTATCTCTTTCTGTTGATGATGGATTATTCTATTTCTGTAATTATTTATAAGCTTTGTTTTTTTTTTTAATATTTAATTTTAAGTGGAAACAGTTGGTTGCTAACAGGTTGCTAAGGGCAAGCTGAGGGGTGCAGATAATTTCCTTCACCTGCTGATTGTGAGACTCTGTCATGGTTCTGTGTTCTGTGGACTTTCTTTGTGTTTAGTTCACGGACTCGTGTTTTGGGGTTTTAGTTCTCTTTCTGGTCTTTTGTGTTTCTTGTTTTGGTTTTCTGTCCCTGCTCTGTGTGTCCCTCCTGTTTCCCTGTAGCCCTCCTGTTCCCCTGCTCACCTGCCCTGTGTTCGTCTCGTCAGTCCTGCTTTGTGGTGTTTCCTGTCACACCCTCGTTGTCTCCCTCATCATCCAATCCCAGTGTTTCCCTCCTGTTCCCAGTGCCTTCCCACTCCAGGTGTGTCTTGTTCTGTAATTAGTTCCTTGTGTGTATAAATACCTGTCATTTCCCTTTGTTCTCTGTTGGTTCATTTGTCTACCTTCCTAGTGTTCCTGGTACCTTGCTCCTCGTGTTACTTTATTTTTTGCATTAAATAGTTATTTCCTCAGTCCCTGTGTCTCCTGGCTCTTGTGTTTGGGTCCACCTTCCTTGGTACAACTGTGACACACTCTTCATCATATTTTTTTTTTCTGATCATCCTTCAAAATGTTTATCAGTCAGCAAAACTGACATTATGACAGGAGTTAGTTATGATCTAAATAACTGCTTTGACTGGAAGATGGTTATAGAAATCAAATAAAAAGAGGAGACATACGTACACTAAAGTAAAAAAAAAGTTAATTTTAAATCGCCTACATAAACACAGACTGTGAAAGAGGCATTTATATGAAAACCCATAATTTTCCATATCTAGAAATTACAGTATGGACACGGCTATGTCAGAATTTATTCCTTAATTTTATTACTTATCTGTGCCATGATTACAAACCCTAAAACCCCCTAAAACTACAGCTCATGCCACTTTTCATCTCCGTGTTCCCATCAGCGCCTTCAGAACGGCCTCCTGTCCAGACAACAGTTGGCGCGCTCCTCCTCGGCTTCACGTTCCCTCACACCTCCTGCTTCTCACGCTGGCCTTGAGGTGACTGACACAGCGGCTCTCCACGGTTTTCTCTCCCATGCCGGCTTGACGTCACCAGCGGCGAGCCTCTCTCAGCTGAAGGGTTCACGTTCCAGCTCACGTGGCTCACGCTCCGAAACATTGTTGGCGAGAACAAAGTGGGATGACAACTCAATTCATAACCTTTTTTTTTTTTTTTTAAATGGTTTCTTGAGCGTGGGCGTGAAGAAATGAACAGTTGCTTTCTTGAAAAGATGTTATTTGTGCTGAGAGAAGTGGTGTCAGGTGTAATCTGAAGAGAGAATAATTTGTGGTGCTCACTTTGGAAGGCAGCAGTTGACAGATGATATCTGATGGGAAAGAAGGGAACAGACTCAGAACAGTCGATCAGTTTTTCAGTGCTCGCTCGCTCTCTCTCTCTCTCTCTCTCTCTCTCTCTCTCTCTCTCTCTCATAAACAAGTGTAATGTTTCTGTGGGACTTGGAGATAAAGCAAATTGCTCTGCTATCAGTTCCTGCAAGGGCAGCCGGATCGAAAAGTTTTGTTGTTATGTCTGTTTTGTTCTTTCATTTGTTTTGTGGTGTTTTTATAAGCCTCGTATTTTTTTATCGCTTGCTCAAATTAGCAGTTTTGCATGGCTTTATTTTCCTTTGGACTTCTAATTTTTATCACCGTGCAAATAAACCAGACTAATGAGTTTAGTCCAAGAAGGGACATAATTCACCATGAGGCTTTTACGGCTCTTTAAAAAATCATCATTGATGTTTGGCCTGAAAGGGTTTATGGAGCATGCGGCTCTGATCAGGCACACCACTTTGCGCCAAAGGAATGAGCACAATGGGTCGAGTCCATGGATTCAAAGACGGAGCCAAACTCTGCAGCCTGAGCCTCAGAAACCAGTCAGTCAGTTTCTGTCGGAAGTAATCCTCAATGTCAAACTCCAAAGCTCTCTCTGCTTTTGCTGCAGGGCTTTGGTTAACAAACGCAGGATATGCATGTGCAACACACACACACACACACACATGCGCGCAGATACTATATTTTGAGTCTGTTCCTGAGGGTTTGGAGAGAATTTGCATGGAGGATCACCTTGAGATCAATGGGCTGCAAAACTCGGCCAACATAATCTCATGTGCTCCACTGGGTTGGGTGCTTCTGATTGGTACAAGCCCTTTTAATCTCAGCTAATCCACCCCTATTGGCGAAAGAATAATTTATAAGTCCTTTTTTAAAAGCAACGCTCGATGTATCTTCACCATACTGCAGCAGTCTGCCTCGCACTCAGTTTTGATTCTGTGAGCTTATAGCCGATTTCCATTCTGTTGCTTATGACTGAATGTAGTGGAAAGGCCAAAAAAAAATAAAAAATGCCACATTTCCATCACCCCTTTATATGCGCATTTTGCCACATTGAAAAAAAAAAAACTTGATGGAAACAGAAAATTTGAATAAAATTTGAAAAATGCGACTAAAAGTTTGCGTGCTTGCTTGAGTTGGATAAATTTTTTATTTAATAAAAAGAAATGTGAAAGAAATGAACTGTGCAACTATTTAACTCTTTATAAAGGTTGCTCATAGCAACAGTCAGATGATGATGACGTAGTAGGATATGTCATCATTCAGCACCCATGGGAGGCTACATTTTATTCACTTAAACAATAATTATGGAAATGCACCTTAATTGGCTTTGTTTATTTGCAGCATTTAATTGTTTCTTATTTCTTATGTTTTATGCAACACAATTACTGTAATTTACCTCACTTTCCTTGCATTAAGGATATTAAATTGATGTACATTTATTTCCTGTCCTTGTTTACAGATTGTGTTGTTTTCCTGTCATTTGGCCTCTGTTGCTCAGCTCACCTGTGTCTCTGTCATCGTCATGTTTCTGTTCAGCTGACGTTTTTAAAATCCACTTTGGGATTTGCTTCACCCACACAGTTCATCTTTCATCTCTGCTCGGTTTTATCATCCATATGCACAAATAAACTGAGCCAAAACCAAACATATGTTGTGCATGTGCAAGTTTCACTTTAAACTTTGGACAAAGCACTGAAAGTATTAAAAGTATAAAAGAAGAGAGAGAGAGAAACAAAATTACTTTCAAGAGTGTCTCAAACAGGCTCTTATCTTAGCTGTGTTCCTTTAAGCAGGTCTCTTTGTAATTTTGTGAGTGCAACATGTTAAAGACATGGTGTGACTACTTCTGTCAATTAATAGACATATTTTAATTTAGGAGCACTCAGAAGGATTCAGAGCATTAAAATTGGCCCTTGCAGATGTACCTGACAAATAGAGGCAGTCTGTTGCCTCTAGTGTCAATTTCCAATTGAATAATTTTGAATTATGAATATCTGATTGCAGCAACAGAGCTAAAGTTTAGGAAATGAGGCCATATATGAAGACATGTTGATATGCATTTAGGGCAAAGAACTCCGATCTTGTTCCTTTCCTGTACATCAGGGCTGATATGTTTCAAGTGTATCAAATTAGATGCTTTAACACTTATAATTTCAATTTGTGGGATGAATACACACAGCAAGGGGATGCTGAGCAAAAATAATTACGTTTAATAATAATGAGCATCTCCTCATAATAATAAATGAAATTGTTTCTCACCTTAAAAATAAAAGCCCTTAAAAATAAAAACACCTGAGTGCCAAAATAAGTATGCCAAATCAAAAGCTTCATATCAAAGAAAGAACAAGAGGGTTAAAAGATGATGCTAAATTCAGAGGGTCAGAGAAGAACTGATTAACTTTTCAGGACAGTT
>OMLF01023176.1:8320-25099 GCA_900302615.1 Holocentrus rufus
GAGGAGGAGGAGGAGGAGGAGGAGGAGGTGAGTAATCTTACCGTCGTCTCCTGATCCTGAGCCGGCATCTGTGGAGCAGAGCAAACACAGTTATTAACCAGCGGCTCGCGCAATCACAGATGAGCTGAATGAATGTATGTGCGTGTCTGCATATGTAAGTGACTGCGCGCCTGTCTGCGTGCCGGCATGTGTGTGTGAGAGCGAAAATTGATGCCAACTGCATGTGTGTTTGTGCACGTGTGGGTGTGTTTGTGAGACGCAGAGGGAGATTTCTCTAAAGACAATGCAGAAACAGAGGGTGTGTGTGTGTGTGTGTGTGTGAGAGAGAGAGAGGAAGATAGAGAGAGGAGTACACCCTGAGGCCTACTGCATCATGCACCTCCCCGCAGACGATAACAACCCTCCAACCTTTCCGCTGTGGAATTGTGGGAACGCACTTGGTTTCCCGGCTGTTCAATATGTTTGCGTGCTTGCAATTCCTTCTGCATGGCTTTCCCACTGAATCTGTGTAAAGCTCCCTCCAAGACACCGAGCTTACAGAATTGTTTAACGATAAGGCTGTGAAAGGGATACTGATGAGCACTTAGAAGAGCAGGCACCGTGGTAACTTGAGCCGCAGCTCAAAGCAATCTGCTGAAATGCCCAGGGCCAGAGACTAGACGCAGGGTCCCACCAGGCCCTGGAGGGGATAACAGCTCAACACCGTATGAATACCCATGTGGAAAGGGTTTATAAGCAGAAGTGCACCAGTAGTATCCGTAGTATCGAGATCACAGCCCATACGGCTCCCAAACATATGGTCTGAAATCGGCAAATGAGGCGGTCCTGATACTGATACTTTAATGACATGAGCTTTGTCACGAGGTAATACTTTTCCGGTGGGAGGAAACATGTCGGCGGTGTGGCTTTTTCTTTGAGGTCAGTGAAGCAAGCTGGCAGCGGTGCCAAGCTAAGATGTCAGAGGTGGCAAAGGAGAAAAGGTGAAGCAGAGACAGAGAGAATAAAACCAAACATGAGGTGATTGTGTGCTCAGAATGAAAAAAAAAAAAAAAAAACGGGGAAAAAGAATGAATATGATAAATATATACTGTGAACAGCTTAAAGTTAATATTCTCGTTTGCTTATGTAGGTCATATAGAGGCATCAGTATTAAATTGAGACTGTTTCATAATCAGTTAAAAGCTCCTTGTAGCTCCTTGTAGATTTAAATTACATTTTGATTCATCACAGATTCCCCCCTTAAATATATTTTGAAATCCGTATTATTATCTCAGTACTTAGTGTTGCTCAAAAGGCTTTTGGTTTCCAGCTTTTGACCTTTAAGTCCTACTGTTTTATGCCGGCTGGCTTGGCACCGGCAGGTAAAGCCGACTGAAACTGCTGCTTGTGAAACAGCACTTTCTGCTCAGATTCAGGAAGCAATGCTCTATTCCATGTTGTCTGTTTTATTCTTTTCTTTTGTTTGATTGATAATTTTTACACAGTGGTCACTGCATAATCTGAGCAAATTCATAACTAAACACAAATGATGCACTTGTCTGTTAATTTGTTTTATAGTAGGCCAGCGCTGGGCAGCATGAATGGCTGTTAATGAGGTGGCACTCGAATGAGCACTTGGATCAGCCACTCTACTTACTTGTATCACTTGTGAAAAAATTGTATATAAGCACACCTCTATTTACTAGAATCCAGAATTTTTCTTATGTGATTCAAACCTGGGAAAAATAGGCTTTGTAAATCAGTTTTCATCTGGTGCTATTGTTAAAAAAAAAAAAAAATACAGTATTTGCAAATTCTACCATGTTTCACCAAGATTGGAGGTTTGTATGAAAACATGTTAGCAAACATACTGTATGACCACTGGGATATTACCAGTTGCCCTTATCTAATCAGTCCTCAAGCATCATGGGATGCACGTTGTCGGGGAAGCTACTGCTAGCTTGCTTGAAGGCTGCTATACAGCAGGAACCAGCCAAGATACTGCAGTAGGTCTCAGCATAGCACAAGTACAGTCACTAAAAATGATTTGAAGTTAGACAAAAGAAAAAACTTGCTTTACATTTGTGCATGGAGTCTCCCCTCTAAGTAGCACAATTTCATTGACCTTGGAAAATGTTCAACACTTAATGCTCAGTGTTTCATCAAAAGGCTGAGCTTTGGGGATCAGACTGAAGTCTGGAGGAGTTCATGGGAGATCAATAAAAACCTTTACTTTAGCATCTCCCTGCTGTACAAGGGCAGAGGTCTGAATAGAGAGAGATGGGCTTTGGAAAAGAGAACAAGAAGGGAAGCAAGATAAGTAAGAGCTTATTTTTCTGCCTGCTTGCCTACCAAATAAAAGAACACTACGGAGGGAAAAATGTGATTTTACAGTGCCATCCTGGGAGCCAGAATCTTTTATGCTCATTGGTATGTTTTTGATTCAACTCATATTAATTCAATCGATCACGCAAAGATAAAGGAAAATAATCGCGAGAGGCAAAGAAGAGGGGAGAGTCAAGACAAGGACGAAAAATGGTCACAGATAAAGTGTCTCTTTTTCACTTTGGGTGCAATAGATTAAGAGAGGAGAACCTTTTAGTCGAAATGTTATTAACCTTACTCTGCTGCTTACAGCTGAGACTATGTTGTATTACGCAGACGCCCACACATCACTGCCCACCTACACATAAGTACTCACAAAATTTGAGACTAAGAATGCTTTTGGAAACTGGTTTCTACTGTAAATAAGGCTTGAAAGTTAGCATTCAGTGGAAGAGACGAGTGCAGTAATGCTCACAGATGCTCTGCCCAGCAGCCAGCTGAGTGTATCAGACCACTTCAGGTTTCTTGTAAAAGTGATGTTCATGTTTTAATGGACTACCTTGACTGAGTGCACTTCTCACTCTCATAGCAGAGCTATGCTGAGAGGATCCGCAGCTTGTGACACAGACCGGTAGCTCGGCTATAACAACTTCATTTGGGGCACAAACGTATTCAATCCCTAACATTCATAAATGCATATACACATCCATACACACACACACACACACAAATGCACAAACAAATAAATACACACATGCTCACATGTAGCTATGAAAACTGATATTTCTACCTGTCTGCTATAACAATTTGCAACATGAGGCAGATTGTCTAGTTACATTCGGTAAAAATGAACTGTGACTCTATGCATATGGCTCTGCTCCTCAGTACATTATTGAGTATATACTGTATGTATTTGTTTTCACATGCTTAATAAAGCTATACAAATTTGGTCACACTATTTCCCTGCTGAACAAAAACAAAGAAAACATGGATAGTGAAAATCCAGAGGGTCATTGGGCCATATTTCAAGGTAAAACAGCATGTTTCATCATCCATTAGCTAAAGTTAGACAACAGCTAGTGTGAGCATTCAACCACATTCTTGCTAACTTAGCATTATACATTATTCAAGGGAAGGAATATTTAAATATGAATATCAACAAACACTTTGACTACATTTATTTTTAAGGTCACTAAACCCTGGAAGTAAAATGCTTTTAACACTGAAAGCTTGAAGGCTAACGTTAGCCTAGCTAAACGTTCGTGTTACATCCAGTGCATTTTACTACCATCTGCTGTGTGAATATGGTGAATGATTAGGCCTAGATTTTGTGAGTGTAGGCTACATAACTGGAAACTCACCAAGTTGTGATTAAACATGCCATCACCATTTTAACAATGTGTCAATTAAACTACCCACCTCCCCCCTTTACTGACACACTCCAGTTCTCAAAGTGAGAAGAGAACTGAGTTGGAAAACGCCATGTTAGCACTTGCCTTAGCTTAACTCTCTCCTTTGGGGAAAATAGATGCCTGTTGGTTTGTTTTGCTTTGCCAGGCTAATGGTTAACTGCGCCTCACTGTGCAGGGCCAGCACTTGATGTGATAGAAAAGTGGTCCCATCCTGCGCTAATCAGCTTTCAGCGACTCTTTATCGCTGAGAGCTCTGCCTGCTATCAAGGTCTAGATCAGCACTTCCTTATCTGTGGGCAACCTGAAGCTAATACAAACTGAAATAAACTGGTGTAAAAGAAGTGTAAATTTGCTTTTTCATCTGACAGATTGTCACTGTCATATTGGAAAAGTCAATATTGACTTGCAAAAATACTTGGTAAAATAGTACAAAATGAAACCAAAATAAATAAATTGATAAATAGAGCAACGGGGAAAAATAATAATACCTGTGAGTGCTGCTGATGTGCACGCTTTTCTCTGCCAGCCTTTGCAAATTTTTCCTTTGGGACTATAAACACTATTCTGTGGTATCAAATCATATTTGCCTGGGCCTCAATGCCATCACTTGGCATGAAATTGGCACCTCAGCAGGTCTCCTGTTTACTGTTTGGAGTGACAGCAGACCCTAACGTCTGGCCTTTTGGCCTCAGCAGTGTCCAAGAGGGCTTATAAGACTACAGGAACCATGCTGTCAGGCGGCTGTTAGGCTTGTTTACCAAGATAAAGATCAATAAGGACTCTCCTGTCCTGTCATGTACAGTAAACACAGGAGCAGATCTGCAAATGTTACAACCGGCTGGGAGCTGACACAAGCGTGCAAAGGTTTAAATCCCCAGACTATAGATGGAAAAATCGGGATGGGGAAGGTGAATTACCTCATCAACCACCCTCGAGGTGATCTTGAGTGAGACACTGTGTAGCTAACAATAGCAGTTGTGCAGGGCTGGTCCCAGGTGTGCTAGGTGTAGAGCGCTGAAAGAGAGCATTCTGCCCCAGGATAAATAAAGGTTAAAACTATGGGAAACAAGGGAGTCAGTAGGAAGAGTGCTCATCACTTCCAGTTACTCTATGTGCTTTGATAAATGTTAATACTTCATTAACAAGGATGCACAGTTTCATAGGTGTGAAGCACCCCCGTTCTATAACCTACAACTTCACAGATATCATATATTAGTTATTTAGCTGCTGGTATTTACAGCTTGCATTGAAAGCGACTATACTCTGAGATTATCATGGGCTTGTTGAAAAGAAGCTGTTATGGAAGTAGCACGGTAGCCAAGGTTGAAAATGTTTCAGTGACAAACAGGAAACATAATAAACGAGGATACATTCAAAAGCTTTTTACATGAAGGATGAAAATTGTCTGGCCTTAATTCATTTTCAATGGAGGTGAGCGAGGATGCAACGTGAGGGGAGCGATGTGGGCGGGCGGATTCAGGCTGGCATCCTGCACATGGCCGCCTGTCTGCTGAACTTTGACTTGTCGTGAACTTTTGATGGTATGATGCATAATTTACTTGCCCAGTTGACCAATCCATGAATGTAATTTGTGCCTTCACACGGGACGCACAGAGAGGCAGAGCAGAGTCACATGCGATTTTTGTCCCCCATCTAAAAAGCCCTTTAGGCACAACTCTCACTTTACATTTTAATTACAGCGAGGTACACCTCCACTTGGGCCGACTCGTGTTGCTGACGTCTGCGGGGATGTTGGGAGGCGGACTGACAAGCACAAAGTGTCACTGGAACTTTCCGTGCATTTTTTTTGAATTAAGCAAATCAGAAACACAAAATAAAATGCTGCATCTCCGTTCACCCCTGAAAAATGATAATTGAATAATTAATAAATTTTTGCATAAAACAAAACTGAAAAGCCTCTCTGTTTATTTTGGCGAGTCAAGGCACACCTCCAGGGAACACCGACTAGTGATGCTGGCCTCTGCCCACATATATGCACTCGGACGCAGACTGACAGACACGAAGGGCCAGTAGAACTTTCAGTGTGATACAAGTTGCAATTCAAATATCAGTGAAATGACCAGAGGAATAAATAACTGAACAGATAAGTGATAAGATAACTGAACACCTGTGCATTTGGTCAACTTAATTGGAGTTTTAGTTCTATTTTAGACCCAAGTCGAATTAAGCTGCTTCCTGAATGACTGGGTGTGCTCCAAAACATGACTGGCACATGCCAGTTGGGAAATGCTTGCACAATGCTTGCAGAAGCACAAAAATGATTTTAAATTTGGCTTTGATGAAGAGCCAATAGTGGTTAATTTATTGTTTGTTTTCACAGCAACAGTTACACAATTTGTGTGATAGCCAGTGGCCTACAGCTCCTCCCACACTCCTTTTAAATGCTTTGCAACACCTCTGCTGCTATGTAAGAAGCAGCAAACCCACACGTCCAAACGGCACGCACCTGTAGCTAACTGTGATCCAGTGAGTGAGTAAGTGTGTAAATTTCTCCTTAAGCTCATAGAAGTGGTTCGTATCTAAAAGCTTGAAACTATGACAACTTCCTGCATGTTCTCAGAAAATACATGACTGGATGGCTGTATCCAATCAGATCCAGAAAGTCGTTCTAATAGTGTTGTAATTTTCATTTTAATTGGCAGTGTTTTTGCAAATATTGATGATGCAAGAATCCCTCATTTGTCATGTATTTGTTGTCTCACACTCTAACAACGCTTGCTTTTCCAAAGAGAAACAGCACTGGGATTTTAGAAGATGTAAATGGAAAGAAGAGGAGAGAAAGAGAATGAAGGACCATTTTTTGTGTATTGTTGGACACTACCATTTGTCCTTACACTTCTTTATATTGGTTGCAAGTAATGTTGGTAATTTATTCCATTGTTTAAGTCAGATTAGTCAAGAGTATTAGCTAAATTCTTAAAACGAAAATGTACAATGCAAAACAGTGAGTGACCTGCGCAGAGAAGCAGATAAAAGACTTTTCCAGATAAAAGACTTGTTGGTAACATATAAAAAAAAAATTGCATAACTCACTCCGAACAAGCTCATGTGTTAAATGACACTTTCACTTTCAAACGAAGAACCAGCATTTGTAACACCTCCATTGTGTGCATGGCATATCTGATTAAAAGGCATACATACTGTACATAAAAGAAAATGTGCCTTGGGTCAATGCCATTTTCAGTGAAGTGTCTCGAGAATGATTCATCATTTCTATCATTAACTGTTCTCCATTTTCTGTATTTTTGATGTACAATACCAAGAAATAGAAAATAGCAGTGGCTTTAGAAAGATGGATAGATGGCCATTATTTAACTATTGTAATGGTGCTGGGAGTTTTCTATAGATGCTTACTGCATTCATCTTGAAAAAAATATCACCATGTTATCTCATAACAAGATACTTTCTCATTATTATGAGGAAAGACTTATACTGAGACATTTTCTCATAAAGAAAAGAAGGCAATATTTTTTTCAAGATGCATGCAACACATTTCCCGAAGTTTAATTTCAATCATGGCATAAATGTAGACCAAACCTTCAATTGGTCTACCTTGGTTCAGAACCAGAACCAGAATCAGAATCAGAATACTTTATTGATCCCCATGGGGAAATTAAGTTCAAGACCCCGTGCTTGCAGCATCCACTCTCAAGAGTCCTTGAGGTACACAGTGAATCCCTACTGGCTGCAGAGGGCGTTGTTCTCTAACCCTGCCTATTACTCTCCCTGGCACAAAGGCAATTTCCCTATGGGGACCCTGCTGAATGTTCATTCATGAACGTGTGATAACATCATCACAGCTCTTCCCTGGGTGTTGCAGGGTCATAACTCGGCTGTAAAGAAGTCATGCTTGCACAAATGCATAAAATAATTAAACTGTCACTGTTCTAGACCAGAGCTTGTAGATGTGTGCAACACCATTTCACACCATTCTGAGCACATATTACATCTTTCACTTTGTTTTTTTAATGCACAAACTCCGTTTCCCCCCAAACTCATCTCTTGCCGAACATTATTTCTGAAGAGGAGATAAAATGTAAGTATAGTTTGCACTTTCTTATTTCCTCATCCTCCCGTCTTTCAAGCCTCCATCTGACAAGGTGGTTGGTAAATTGTATTTTTTCATTCAAGAGAGAGGGCAGTGCACTCACCTTTTGTGTTTTAATTAGTTAAATTTATTTAAAATCTTTTAACTACTGTGTAATTTTTGTCTCCAGGCCATCAGCTTATCCCATGTTGAATTTTGCACCACTTTGAATTTCTTCCCCTGAAGGCTTTTTCATTTATTTACCAATTAGCCCGAGGGTTGACTGCATCATTTGTTCATGAGCTAATGTCATGCCATGTTCAGCAACTTAGGTTCAAATTGAGGTTTTATATTTGTTTTTAGCAACTGTTTTTGCCCAATTTATCACTTTACATAATCATACTAATTAAAACCAGAGCAGTTGCAGGGAAACATTAAGCTCTTGCATGCTTGTCCACCAACATAGAAGCTACAAGTCTGTACTTCAGCTGTGCTGTAATCATCAGGCAAACAGTAGAAAGTAATAAGAGAGTCTTACACTTAATGCTGTTTATTTGTTTGCCTGTTTTTTGTTATCTGATTTAATGGAAGGCAGCTGCAAACCACACGATAAGTTGATTTGGGTTTCCTTGGTTTTCCTGCATACTTGTGTACTATCAATGCTTCTTTTATATTTTCTTGAAATTTGTCAGCGATTGCAATAAACAAGTATGTTTCTAAAGGCCCAGTCCGCTGTGTCAGCTCTTCTTCCATGCAGCAAACAAGCACAAGGTGACATTTTTTGTTACTAATTGACCCGAGGGTGACTGCATCATTCACGGGGAAAGACGTGTAGACCAGTGCCTTGTTGTAGGTCGCTCTGCATAAGAATGTCAGCTGAATGCCAGGATCTAAGTGCACATGTAGACTGAGAAGCTGAGCGAGAAAAGGATGCAGCTGCTCTCAGGCCATTGCCTTTCTGCCTTTTATAACCCTCCAAAAATTAACTCTTATCGCATGAAAGAAAAGCTGCTCTTTTCCCCTATCACTTCCAAGATATTGCCATATACATATCACACACTGCCTAATACTATCACATTTTTCAGAAAAACACAAACGACAAAAACAAGCAGTTAACGGAGATGGGATGCTTTCATGTGACTCAAACAAAATGCTGATGTGCATACTCTTGCCCCCTAACACACATATACAACTATTGTTACTGCAGTAACATTTCCACTTCAATTTCCGCCTGTGTTTCCTTCAAATGTGCAGACTGCTGCTGAGCCGTGACCATTCAAGGGGCCTTTAATGGACTTCAGCCGGCTGCCTGTCAGTGGGGGTAACTGAGTCAGCGACTACTCAACTCAAGCCAGCAGTGCTATCTTGCTTAAGCAGTGATTCACATATGCCTCAGACACAGCCAACATCACCTTGCCAATGGATTCACGCATTCAACTAAGCACATTATTCAGAGCATGACTCATCAATATGGTACAAATAGAAGAAGACGAATTCCTTTATAGGTGTCATGGGAGTCTTTTTGAAGTATCTGCTTATCCGCTTGGATGGTATTCATCATGTCATCATGGGGATGAAGATGAAATGCATTACTACGGTCAAACCTAATTATACATGTTTGAATTAAAAAAAAGGACTCAAAACATTTAAAAAATTGTAAAAAGAGGAAAAGAAGCGCAAATTTGCAATAGCCGCGACCACATATGTGCATGCGTCCACGTGTTCATGCATTCACACACACACAACCTCACAAGGCAAATTTCAGCCTCATAGGTAGAAAGTTGCAGCTGCTATAGGGTGGGCACAGCTTTATGGACCAATGAATTGATGGACCAAGAGAATGAGATACAGAGCTTCCTCTTGCTCTGATGTTTAGTTACTTTAGTTCATTACCGCTACCCTCTGAATCCTGTGTGTATAGGAAGAAGAAGTCAGTTTGATATGAAAATCCTGCTGCTCCATTGGAATTTGTTCTTAAATGTAAATTTAACTATTATTATGTTATGTTATAATATTTCTCCTCCATCTCCACAAAGTCCTTAAAAACGACACGGCAAAAAAAGCGCATTGTCTATCGTGCAATTATGTGCACGTATGTGACATGCACGTCTGGTCTTGGTAGACCGTTTCAGCTGCAGTGCAGTGCTACCAAGGTCCCATCCTTCCTCGGCTGCAGCCTAGGCTTTGGGAAATAGCCCATGAGTTAGGAAAGGGGGCATGGCTAAAGAATAGGGGGTGGGACTAACACACCAATGAAAAAGAAACACCCAACCAACCGACCAATCGACTGACCAGATTATATAACTGACTAACTAACAAACTGATTTACAAATTAAGAATAGAACTTAATTTCTTCAAAAACAGCTAAATTTTAACATTTGCATTCATCTCAAAGGGGGCAACTTTAATATTTTATCATCATTATTATGCGTATTATTAATTATATGTGATCACTTACCTATCAGAGCATTCTGTTCCTTGAATCTCATTAACATGCTGTATGTCTGGCTGAATAAAAATACTAACAGCTGGGTGCCACCTACGCTCAGTCACCAGGATGTAGGAATTTCATAAATGATCTAATTTCTAGTACTATACCTGTAAGATTGAATTAATACAACAAGTGCCAAAATGCTTGCAGCCAAGTTTCTGTAACCTCTGAAACCTCTCATTTTCCCTTCCAGCAATAAGGACATTGCACTTAAATGGTTTTGTATTGAAGCAAAACTCTGCCAGCAGATAATGAGAAAAGAGTTTTAGTTGTACACAATAAACAGGTATATCCGTGAGGTTATTAAGTGGGCAACTTTCCAACAGCAATGTTTTGTTCAGTGCCCACAAGAACTCTGAAGCGGATGGTGTCCCAGAACAGCATGAGTCCACACCCATTCTCCAAAATAAACAGAAATTTAGTTATTTATACAACCTTGTGCACATGGAGTTGTACACTTATTCAGATCACAACATTACCCAATCATTTCTAAACTTGTTAGTGGTCTCAGCAACAACAGGCTAATAGGGCAGCTGATGGTTTCAGGCTGAGGAAGTCCATTCAGCAGCTGGGAAATCAAACTGTATCAGCAAACATTAAGCTTAATTATGTAAGATAATTATACCCACAGCTGAGAACATTGCATGACTATCCGCAAGAGCGGATAGTCACCATGACTTGACACAACTCCCATCTTAGTCATCAAATCAAATTTCCATATGGGACCCCGGCTTTTCAGAGAAGGGGTGCAGGACAGGAAAGGGTTAAGCCTAAGGCTGTGCCACTGATCCAAAATCTGGACAGTGTTCAACTGTGATCCTATGAAAAATTCACAACTAGTAATGGATATAATTCGCCCTCTACTGTTTTCATTGAAGTGTCTCATAAATTAATCATGCCCCATCTGTCTTGTTGAAGTTTGTTTTTACCTTAACTTTCTACCTTATTTGTCTTCCAGTGAATGCAAATGGCTCATAGCACCCATCATTGTGTGATTTGAAGGGCCCGGCTACTCTGGACATTTTAATCAGTTCATGTAGCCTGCCTCCCCCCTACTGCTTCAAAGCAGCTGTGCACAGCCATAACTAGCCGGTGGAGAGAGAAAAACAACAGGTGATGTCAGTAGGGCCAACGGTGTAGAAAAGGAAGAGATATACAACCACAGTAAAAATGATGCTGCTCAAGAAATCATTCATTGTCCAAAAGTAAGTCCAAGCAATTGCATGTCTTGTTGGTGTGTGTGAAAGATACATGCTAAAAGACCAAAAACTGCAAAGGTTGCATTTATCAAAATACTATAGAAGTAAAATGTCCATGGCCATCAAGTTAAATTGCATTAAATTTCAAAAATACGGATACTTTAGAGCTGAACATACATCTTGGCCATTTAATGTCCTCACTCTTTTACGTAAGGCAAAGATAAGTCTCTCTACAATGAGAATATTTGTCCTTGTCACTGCTGTAGCTGTCAGTCTTGTCAGCTGCATTAAACCTCAGAAGATTAACTCAAAGTCTACAGACAATAAGTTTCAATGTTTCTGAATTTAGTTATTATTTATTGATAATGTATAGTAGTCTAGGTTGGCATGCCATTGAGATAAAGGACCAACAAGTAAGAAAGATTTATGTTCACATCTTGTATCAGTTGGAGATCCTTGCATGCATTACTTGACAACTGAGTGTATTATATAAATTCCTGATTAGTACATTAGTACATTATTACTATAATATTCCATTTATCATAGGTAGGCATCATAGGCAATATATTTGCACCACAACACAGATTAGGCTTACACATGAAGTTAGCGACAGGAAACAGGAAACAAAGCAAGCATATATTATAGGCTACATAAGTTACAGGCTACAAATCGTAATGCTCTGCTATTACCAGCAACAGGTTACTTTGAGGATATTTCTTCACAGATATTTATATGGAGGGTGCGGGTGGAGGGTTTATATTGAGAGCGCTATTTATCTGCAAAACAAAACAAAGAGTCTGGACAGGCTTGCCTGTTTTGAGAGCTCGAAATTTCTCAGTTCTCTTCAAAAAGTATGCACATCAAGTATGCACAGTGCTACTCACACCTGACATATAAAATGAGGTTGAAAGCAACCTAACTCTGACAAGTACATTTGCTTCACATTCCTTATATGCTTACAGGCAAGATGGAAGTGTGCAGTAAATTCTGTGTTTATATATATGCATGTAAGTATGTGTTTCTGTGTGTGTACTCATGTTTGCCTTAGCACTTTATATGCATGTGTGCGTGTTTATTTGTGGATATGTTTGTTTTTTTTTTTTTAATTTTTCACAGCATACTGGTGTCTGTATCTGCGCCTGTTTGCATATATATTCGTGTGTCTGTATCTGTGTGAGTGCCTCTGGTAAGGGTACATACCGGCAGGACAGGCTCCCTCTGAAATCACAAGCACCTCAGACTGCTGCTTGCAGGCGTCCCTGCGCAGGAAACACTCATTCTGGTAGTTCTGATTGTTGGAGCCGCACACTGGGACATAGTCGTTGTTGCACTGCGGAGAGAAGAGGAAGCAGGACGGGAGATGAGTTTGAGAGCAGACAGGGGAGGTTACAACGACAGCCCAAAGCTGTAAGGTCATCTCTAAAACATGCTCTGTATGACTCCGACTTACGTGCACTTGCATCCTTTAGCCGAGACAAAAACTAGGTGAGACAAGATCCTTTTATTCTGACTCAAGCTGCACACTTGGGGCAGTGCAGGGCAGAATATTTAAAATACCTCTCTGTCCCTGTTCTGACTTTAGTTAAATTTTGCAGATTGGTACTGTCATACCAATATTCATATACCCTGTAAGAAAGGCACTTCCCTTTAATTTTGAGAAACTGAAAATTCCATGGGCCTAAACAGAGACATAGTGTAGATCAAGTGAGCCTAAAAGCTGTGCCACATTTCCAATTATATGATAGTCTTTTATTCATTAGTCTTTTATTAATATCAATAATGCGCTGACTTGCACCACTGCATTATTCATTCATTAGACCTATAATAGGCTAATTTGTGCTTTTATTTCATTTGATTTCAATATAAACTGAAATAATTTAGGAATGGCTTGAGGCCCAAAAGGTTTCCTACGCTGAACACAACATCAGGCTCCATAAAATGAAGCTGTTGTCTTTATATTGGGTACTGAGCCTAAGCTAAAGCACACAGTGGCCTGCAGACATCCTAGAAAAGAACATACCCTGCAAGTCTGAATCCTAGATGATGGGGATCACCTCTCTGTGGGGAAATCCCACCTCACAGGTGTAGCTGCTTGGGCCACAGCTACAGAGTCTGAATGCTGACTCTCATCTAAATCTAAACTATGCATGTTTATCACAAATCTGAAAACAAACCTGTATGAATAGATAAAAGATAAAACTTTGTTCACCCAACACTTAAAATCCCGAAAACCTTATGTTATCATTTGTATTTGATATATTAGAGAATGCCAAACCCTTTGCAGATGCACACAACATTTGACATTCAAGTTCTTATCAATTACTACGGATGGGTGCCATTGTGTAGCACTACTGCTATAAGTGCATACTTAGCATTGCTAAGTACATAACTCCTACGCTGTATGTGAGGCCTTGGTAAGGGTCGACTCCATTTCAGTACTGCCAATTTAGAAATCAAATGTCAAGTCTGAGTCTATTATCGTACATACATTTTATAGGCTTTGAGGTGGAGGAAGCAGGCTTTTAATATTTTAGTGGGAGAGCAAGACCTACATCTTACATCTTTGGCATTTTGTTTTGATCAGTTGAAGGGTCCACATGTTACTGACCCTGCATATCACATTGTTTTAGACAGGGCTTTAATTCAAGATACAGAGCATATTTTTTTAAATGTGTCAGGATAGCAGACCAGGCTTAGGTATTTGTGATGCGTAGGGGAAATTTGTTTTGTGTGCAAATTTGTCTCTGATCCTTCGTGTTACTCTCCACTGTATGGCAGTAGAAGTCCCATATGAATAATTTTAACAAAAACTCATTTCGAGCAAAATGTCATTTAAGCCCTTCTGGCTCCAAGCCCTTGATTTATTTCGTATTGCATTTTAATGAATGGAAAAAAAAGACTGTGTTCTTTCAAATGAGTTGACCCCTGTGCTATGCTGTCCGTGCTATTGGGAGAAGGAAATTACAAGGTAGAGTTTACAGTGAATATGACTGTACACATTCAACATCAACATAGACCAGTAGTTGTTAAACTTTGTGAGCCAACCCTTTCTTCTCTCTTGGATTGTTTTTAACTGATAAAAAGAGAAAGGGAGAGCTACTTATTTTCAGAAGAAAATCCGCACAATCAAAGATTTGGTGCAATTACTGGAAAAAACAAACAACTTTTTGTTTTACTCTATAACACATTTGCTTCAAAACCATTTGCCTCAAAAATGGTTCAGGGGATCTTAGAAGATGTCAGCATGCATGTTTCATATTTTGAACAGAACAAAAAGCTAGCCCGCTCAACTGTTCACTTTTGAATGCATACTGGGTGTAGACTATTAGACATAATGAATCAAAAAAGTGGAACATCAACCCTCCCAAAATATGTTAAAATGGTTATTTGATGCACAGCAGCAGCCAAATGTTTCATCAGACAAAGGCCAAAGGCTAAAACACATTCATTTGTTTTGTCTACTGTTGTGCATTAATTTGGTGTTTTAACATACTTTGTGAGTTCCCTGTTTTTGATTCATACTTTGAACAGACCTGGGTCAATTAGGCATTTGCAAAAAAAAAAAAAAAAAAAAAAGTATTTGTTAATGTGCTCAGAGTACCAGATAGATTAGGTTTAAGTTAAATGAGCTGAATTTATCCGTCCCCAAGGGGAAACTGGGTCACTGCAGAAGAATAAGATGTGGACAAACACACAACAAATGAAATGTCCTGAGGATTACAGATTCAGCATTTCCGTCGTATTATGTATTATGATTCATATTTGCCAGAAAGAATTCTCATTACTATTTGACAGGTTTACAGATTTATGTGGTTGCTGTTGAGACATTTGCAAACTTACCATTCATTCCAAAAGCATAAATGAGGGACGTGCACCACTTAATATCCACATTGTTAGAGTTACAGAGCAGTTGTGCATGTGCAACATCAGCACGGATTTACAGGTGGAAGTAACATAACAAATCTCAGTGATTAAAATGAAATTTCAACATTTGGTCCAAAAGCACTATAAACACAGTGGACTAGCTACACGTAAACAACATTATTTTTGTGAAGTTGGTTTTAAACCAGGAACTACCTTTGGTGGAACTACAATGGAAAAGAGGGCGTTGTGCAGTTCTAATGCAGCTGGTGTGGCACTTCGCAGTGCTACAGTGTGATTAGCAGTGCTAAACCAAAAATCGTTAGCTAAACACACTGATAACGTGGATGCCGCAAGAGATATTGCTAAGCCACATTTTTGACAATATGAACCACTTTGATGCTTTGGAGGAAATAAAAAATGGAAAGAAGGGACAATTACACAAAAGTAAGTCAACCAAGTTGTCTACCTGCTTATGAATTGCTATGAATTTAAGCTATCTTTTCAAGGCTAAATGAGCCTGCAGGCTAACTTTTATTAGCTGTATCAGTTTGGTTGGCAGACATAGCGTGTTGTGCCTATAACACACGGGGAGACCAAGTATGTTACCAAGCAAATATATATATTTTTAATATATTGTTTTAAGGTTATATTTCAGAATTACGCTGTCTTTAAACAGGGAATTCAGTTAAACTCCTGATATGATTGAATTGTCCACTTCTAATTTTATTGTCAACAAGAGACAAAACAAAATGGGCTAAAAGGTTACACAGTCATGGGGTTGAATTTTGCTTTCAACTGAGAGGTATTCCCCTCTCAGTTGGTAGCAGAGCTCCAGAAAAATAAGTCGCTTTACAGTCACAGCCTGTACCCTGTTTAGCTTGTCAATTTCAAAACTGCTGAAAACGAGCAAAAGACAAAATGTGCTCCTGCTTGGCGTGGCATCACAAGGACAGAGGGCTCGCTTGTGATTCCCCATAGGAATGAGGCTAAGAAGCTCAGGGCTCTTTTGCTCTGCTCCTGTTCCCCTTTAAGTCCCTGATGGATTGACCTGGACTCTGTTCTCTGTGGGCCAAAAAAAACGCACGCTAGGTTGTCAATTCATCTTTTTATCCTCCCACAGAACAATGCTCTTACAAAAGGACACATGCACACACATATATGACCATGAGTGTATTCAGTCACATGATGCAAATACACACACACACACACACACACACACACAGTCTGTTGGCTGCCAAGAGCAGCACAAAAATAACCACGCCATCGATTCTGGAGCCCTAGAGCTTCACAGTCTTCAAGTGCGACCACTGTTTTTAACCAGCTGAAGGGAAAAGGCGTCCGAACGCACTGAAAGGAGAGTAGGAGGAGGAGCAGGAGGAGGAGGAGGAGGAGGCGGAAGAGGGGAAAGGGAACCAGGAATGGCTCTTGATCAAAAAAGATTGTGACAGAAGGAGGGAAGAG
>OMLF01023214.1:0-14467 GCA_900302615.1 Holocentrus rufus
AATGGCTGTTTGTTTAAATGCTGGACTCTGGC
This sequence comes from Holocentrus rufus, assembly GCA_900302615.1. Classification (NCBI taxonomy): domain Eukaryota; kingdom Metazoa; phylum Chordata; class Actinopteri; order Holocentriformes; family Holocentridae; genus Holocentrus; species Holocentrus rufus. Next base: position 33 of record OMLF01023214.1, read on the forward strand.
CTCCCTGTGTGTGTGTGTGTGTGTGTGTGTGTGTGTGTGTGTGTGTGTGTGAGAGAGAGAGAGAGAGAGAGAGAGAGAGAGAGAGAGAGAGAGAGAGAGAGAGAAAGTGTGTGTGAGAGAGGGGTTAGGTCTGTTGTGTCTAGAGAAGATCAATCAACAGCTAATTAATTTTTGGCTATCAGTGCTCTTTGATTGTTGTTGGTGAACCTGCTGAAAAATTCTCAGAGGGAGCTTTAATAGTTAAATTATGAAACCTTTGTTCCATTGCTTTGGCTGCTTAACCAGTTTAATTGTCTGCTGTTTTCATATTTGAATATCAAAATGGATTTGCAAATAGCTTCCTTTTACAGACTGGCAAAAGAATTAGTTTTTAGCTTCAGTGGTAAACACATTATGAGCCTGACTGCATCTAACCTCTTGTTGTGAATGCAGTAACACACAAAAATGTAATCCTCACCAGAAGAACTGGGTCAAGGGTATCTATGGCATCTGGCTCTGCTTTTATTTGTCTCTGCAATGCAAGCTACATATTTGTATTATAGCATAGGTAGTTAGGTAATGTATTGTAGTTTGGGCTGTAAACAGAGCAGGAAATTCGCCTGAGACGAGTGATTTCAAAGACAGGCAAGAGGAAAATTAATACTCAAGCTATGTGTTTCCAACTAACATCGATTACTGTGAGTCATCAGATTAAAGCTGCTACAAGGAACTTTTAGTGGCTCCTGTGGTCAAAAGCGGTAGTGTTTACCCGGAATGAAGACTGTATTTCCCATCAACACCACCTCCTCATGCCACAAAGATCTTTGCTAGTGCGTGCATTTGTTTTGAAAGTAGGGCTGGGCGGTATCTCAGTTAACATGCAGTTGGTAATTAATGAGGTAATTAATCTGATGACAGAGTAAAGCTGAGACTTGTGGAGGAGATACAGTTTCCTGATGATGTTGTAGTTCCATCAGTTGTCACTAGATGTTACTAAAGAGTACATATAACTGATTGTTCCTTTAATTTGGGGAGGAGAGTCCCCTCTGCCAGTCAAAAACAAAGTTGGTGCACAAGACAAGTACACTTTAAGGGCACTTAAACATACAGACAGAACAGTTAATATATTAAGAGAATGAATATCACAACATTGGATCTGTTTCTATTTATTCTTTATTTCTGTATTGTTATTTATTTCTGTTTGCTTATTTTTATGTGAAAAATTATCCATACTTAAGCTTTAATTGTAGAAATTATTTAGCAGTCATTTATCCTGTATTCTTTCTCTCTCCTTTGGCAACTGGGAGGCAAGCCATTCAGTGGTGCATTTGCGTGCTTCCTGCCAGGTGTATCTGGGGGTGTATCCCAGGTCTCTCTGAGCCTTCTGATAGGAGAAACTGAACGGCGTGTTCAACATGACGAGGAGCTGCCGGTTCAGTGGGGGGACAAAGGTTATGAAGGGGCGAAGAATCATGTTCAACATCTCCAATAAGAAGCAGACCACGTAGAGGAGGCCAAGTGGCAGCATTAGCTTCTCTTGAATGTGGAACCCCAGAGGTGACATCACAACGTGGTTGAAATCTGAATAACTCACTGGTGGTGTATCATCAGCGATGTAGAAAAAATTCCCTCCGATAGTGGATCTTTTCTGTGGATCTCTCAGGCCACGGGCCGCCTGGAGGTGGGCCACAGCCACGTTGCCAACGTACACAGGATTCACACGCGCCTCCCGAGCTGATGTACGATACAGAATATCTTTGTTTCGGATCCCGTCGGCCATGTGGCCCAGGAGGAAGCGGCAGCCTTCTCCATAGATGTACATGGGTCTGAGGGCACAGGTGGCCAGCCGGCCTCCGTTCTGCAGCACCTCCCCATGGGCCTGTAGGGTTCTCTGTTCAGCCTCCTTTTTGGTCTTGCTGTAGGGGAACTTCAGAGAGCAGGTGTAAACTGTGTTCTCATTGCCATTGATTATGGGGTCACCATTGGGGTTGGGCCCTGCAACCTCAATACTGCTGGTGTAGATGAAGGACATCACGTTCTCCTGTATACATGCCTCCAGAAGCAGCTGGGTCCCTGGAAATCAAGATGCTTATCTGTTTATGTGTCACTGGCAAGGTTGAGCATGACTTAACAAATAAATGCTTAAATACAAAAATATTATATCAAACCTCAGTAATGATGTTAAAATACCGATACTCATAATTTAATGACACAGATTCGTGCAAGCTGACAAACCATTGCTAGTTCCAGTGCATTTGCCCTGACACTGCTGTCCATGTTTTTTTACTTGTGACAGATTTTACTGATTTATCAAATAGTCATGTACTCCTGATGTGGAAGACATTTTGAGAAGACAAATCCAAAATCCAAAGAATCAAGAATCCAAGAATCCAAAATCTGGATTACGAAGTCTTTCAGAGATTAAAAAATTCACTCATTGCTACATGTGGCACTTATTGAATGTGAAAATGTATAGTGCAACTTTAAGTGGATTAAAGCTCCAGCCCTACCTTTGACGTTGACCCCGTAAAGCTCGCTGTAGTCCACTGCACCAACAACATCAATGATAGATGCGATGTGGAAGATGATGGATGCTCCCCGACAGGCTTTCCTCACGAAATCACCATCCCTGATGTCCCCCTCATAAACAGTCACCCTTGTCTGGCCTTTACAGTCTGACAAAGCCAAGAATGAAATCTCCATCAGCTATGAACAGAATGCTAGGCAAAATTATATAATATTATATAATATTTACAGTATTTTAATATATAAAATAACGTAGCATTAAAATTGTTGAGTTTTTAATCTTTTTTGGTCAGTTTAGTGAAATTTTGGTGAGGCACAGTGATGGTTTCACCTCACTTGCAAGGGAGCACAACTTTATTGTGTGATATTTTGGTCAGCCCAAGCCCTAACCCTAATTTATCCTTAACAAAGAACTCACAGATATGTTAAATACACTTTATAAAGGGTGTATAGATTTGATTTGGAAAGTGTTGGAGACTCCCATATGATAAAGAAATTTGGAAATTTCCATTGCATTTCCTGGAATTTTATACAATATAATAGTAGTGAATAACCTAATTTAGCTTTGATGAATTTTATGCAATGACTATTTTAAAAGCAAAATCATGGCTTGGATATTAGCACTCAGCAAATATGTTGTTTATTCTGTTCAGACAGGACAGAACAGCGAGCACAATGGTGTTTTATCAAAAAACACCATTGTGCATTTAAAATGTATTCATATATTCATTTACAGAAGAAAGGGACCAGAGGGGGGAAGAAAATGGTTTGCAGCCTGGTTTCCACCCGCTCCCTACCTGTACATTCAATTCAATTTACAGTGTAGTAAAAAAAAAAAAAAGTGGTGTTAGTAATTTTCTTTCCCAGTGAGATATTCAACATTTGAAAAAGTTATGTTACTCTTATAAAATGATTGATTGATGAAGTTAAACCAGATCATGTTCCTGTTTTAAAAAAGGACATAAGTTATAGTGGCAAAATGGTAACACCTTTACAAACTGGGTTCTTGATGTTTTGAAAATGATTAAAGACAGACTAGCAGATTACTTTTTCAAATTGGATGCATTGAACTTTGGAAATTAAATCGTTGCACATCATAACCATTGGCTTCATATGCATTGCCCCAGCAGAATAGCAGGGCTGCAGAGAGAAAGACTCAGGAATGTTTTAGCATATAACTCCTTTACAAACCCAAAATTAAACTGTAGTGAGACATTAAATATTTACCCTCCAGAGACAGTACAAGTTGAGGCCGTATGTGTTTGTCCAGCAGTCGGATCTCAGCCAGTTTCTCTTCCTCCAGCAGCAGTCTGACCAGCCTCTGTCCGAGGAATCCACACGCTCCCGTCACCACACACACATCACCTTTCAGAGACATCGCTGGCAAATACTCTGTTAGTATGAGGATGAAAACAATTCTGTAAACGCTATTCACTTCTGCTGCTCTGTTCTGTTAAATAGCTTTCAGGTCTCTGAACCAGAAGCTTGAAAAGTTGTCAAGAACACAGCCTGTTGGTGTTGTAGCTGTCAGGGTGGCTGTGGAACTATAACAGCACCTTCTGCCTCCTCACTCTCAGTCCGCTCAGGCGTCTTGTTTTTGTAAGTTTTTGTGTGCAAGAAAAAAAAAAGGGTGCTGTGCCAAGACAGTGTGTGATATGAGAGGATGGGCTGTGTCACACTGCACCACGAGGCCAGCTGCTGTTGGAAGACATGTACAAACCTTTAAGTAGAAGAAGTAAAATAAAGGACACAGAATAGCACTCTGGGAAAGGCTGGCAGACCATACATTGCACAATGACACACAGGCAAAAGTAGATCTGAGGAGTGTGCTTGGTAGTGTATAAAATTTAATGACTATGTTTTGTGTGCTTCTTCTAGCACACAAAACTGTAGTGATCATGTCTGTTAATGAGCAAAAATCCCTTTTTCTCACTTGAAAAGGTGACACAGGTGTTGAATTTTTGTACATTGTCTGCACAGCAAAAGACTAAAGCACAGGCTGCACTGACTCTTCAGCTGCTACTTTCTCATGGAGATGTTTTGTCTTCTAATTATCTGCTGTTTATCTTCCCTTTGCAACAGTTGTGCTGACCTGAAGGGCGTGCAGACTTTCCAGCGTTTCTCACCCTTGAACAAAGTTCTGCTTGTAGAATTTCATTCCAGCCTGGTGTGACACAGCCCATCCTCTCATATCACACACTGTCTCAGTGTAATATGAAGACATATCATTAAATATCAGAGAAAAAGTGCCTAGTTAAGCTAAAGCTTATGGCAAAATTAATACGATCGGCTCTGGGATGACTCTTAATGATTGCAGATTGCGTTTTATAAACATTTTGCTTTAAACCTTTCTTTTCAAAGTATCTCACAAACTACTAAAGTACCTCAAAACTGGATATTAATTTGGAGTGCAGTGAAGTGACATTTCAGAGCAATTTTACACCTCATGAAATTCAGAGGAGCCACTTTACTACTTCATTACTTTACACTCCTGAGAAAGACATATGGCTAATGGCCTCGGGCCAGCTAAGCAAAACAAGATTTGATGTTTCAAGGTGATGCTTGTCTGCCCGATGTTTTCCCTCATACTGGGATGAATTGTAGTTGGTCATGGTTTGCCCAATAAATCGTACACCAGGACACATGGCTGTTGATGTGCTCTTTGACTGTGGCGGAAAGGCTATATGAGGGACAGTCAGGGCCACCTTAGTGTCACATAAATATCTAAAATTATGTAAGGTTGCTGGCCCTGTTTTCTAAAACTGAAGATTTAACTCAAGATTAAACCAGGCCCTCTCCTGATAAAGCTATTTTGGATTTTTTTTTTTACATTTTTTACATGTAGATGATTCTGTTTTTGTCGGTGCTATATACTTACTGTTTGGACAGTTTGGATGCTGGAGTTTGGATAAACTACAAAATACTATTTCAGTTAGTATAAGATTATCGCAGGTCACATCAGACATTCAGTGGGAAATACTGAGAAATGTCACGATTCGTAGACAAGGAAGGTGGACCCAAACGCAGGAGACAATGAGGCAAAGGAACTGAAGAAAAATAACTATTTAATACAAAAAATAAAGTAACAAGCAAAAAACACAAGGAGCAAGAGCAAGGCATGAGGAGCTCGAGGAACACAGGAAACACGGCGGGCAACACGGGGAAATTAGACAAACGAGCGGACATAGAACAAAGGGAAACGGCAGGTATATATACCCAAGGAACTAATTACAGAACAAGATGCATCTGGAGGGGGAAGGCACTGGAGGGAGGAGGGAAACACTAGGATTGGATGACAAGGGAGACAACGAGGGTGTGGACAGGCAAGAATACAAGGGCTGGGCTGACGAGACTAACCCTGTGTTCCAATAGTGGTTAAACATGCCCTCATTCACTTCCCCTCAGCACTTGCCCTCAGGGGAATCCCGAGGGCAAGTGCTGCGTGTCATTCCACTTCTCTGAAAAACTGATGTGGACTTGGTGAGATCGACCCTCGGAGGGCTGAGGGAGCGAGTCAACAACAATGGTCACTCCAGACCTCAATATCACCCACAATGCATTGCAGTTTTGCATTCAGTGCAAGAAAAGACATCCACAGATAGGTGGCAGGAGAGCCGGTAGACCTCTTGTTGCGTACATCCAACAAACGAGACAATTAATAAATTGAGCAAGGTGAGATTTTAATTAATACTTATAGGACTGCCTGAATGCTAGAATGGCGGCGCAAGCAATATACAAGTGTAAGTATACTACAAAATTATACATTCATTTATACATTCAGCCTCAGTGAAATGAGCTTGTGGATGTTTTGCAGCAAATTTCAATTTCAATTTATTTATTTAAAATGTAATAGGCAGAACAGCGCTGCGCTCTCAACTTGTGGCCGATTCATGATTGTTAATGGTCAGAGTGTGCAAGGGCAGGTGCGTTCCATTTATCACCTCTACTCTTGCCCTGCCCACTTTCCTTCTGCTCTCCAAGTGGCCTTCGTTGTGACGTATTCCCAAGGGCTGAGGGGAAGTCAACGAGGGGAACTTTTGAAACGCAGGGTGAGTGAGCTGAATGAGCTTCACCGCCTTCCTGTTTCGGGGTCACAGGACCAGTGGAGCGCAACTTGATTGGCTGGTTGTTGAACAATTAGATTCAGGGATCGATTGCTTCTCTTTGGTTTCCCGGATGTTGAATTTTTTTAGACATTGAATTTTCGACACTGAATTTTTTTAGATGTTGAATTTTTTTACACTGAATTTTTTGAGACATTGAATTTTTTTTTACACTGAATTATTTTAAACATTGGAAAAATTCAGAGGCAAATAAAATTCAATGCTTGAAATTCGATGGCTTTTAAAATTCATAGTCTTATTTTGATGCAAAAAAAATCAGTGCTAAAAATTCAAATTCAAACTCTGATGGCACAGATTTACTTCCATATCAGAGCTTCAGAAAGGTGTGATGAAGAAAGGGATTCCCAGGAAGTACCACCACCTGTCCTTACCAGAGGCACTAGAGACTGCCAAGCAAAAACTCACAGCTCTAGCCACCCACCTGAGGAGATACACTAGAGACGCAGAGGCCACAAGAATAAACAGGATGTTCTCCACTGAACCATCCAAAGTGTACTCTCAGTGGCACGGTCAGAACATGAGAGTAGATCCACCCACAGCTGAGACTGAAAGATACAGAGCATATGGGAAAAAGAGGCATCACATAACACCAATGCTCAGTGGCTAGTGGATCTAAGAGCAGACCACAGCAACCTCCCAGAACAAGAACTAGTAACCATCACAATGGCAGACATCCAAGAAAGAGTGTCAGGTAAGAAAAGCTGGACAGCACCAGGCCCAGACATGATCCATACCTACTGGCTAAAGAAGCTAACTGCACTCCATGAGCGCCTGGCAGTGCAGATGAACCAACTACCCAGAGCCACCCAGAGTGGTTAACCCAAGGGCAGATGGTCCTGATCATGAAGGACCCCCACAAGGATGCGATTCCATCGAACTATCAGCCAATAACCTGCCTCATGGCACAACCTGGCACATGGCCCAATATATGAGTAGGGCTCAGAAAGGAATTGGCAGCTATACCAGGGGGCCAAGCACCAGCTACTGGTTGATAGAGCAGTCACACAAGACTGCAAGACCACACAGACCAACCTGTGCCTCTGAGATCAATACCAAGAGTAGCTATGGATACCTTTCAAACCTGTCACGTGTTCAGTGTGAACCTGCTCTTATCTGTGAAGAGAACTGGCCACCAATGGTGGACCTGCCAATTCTGGTGTTCTCATCGAGTGCCAATCGAGCTGCACGGTGCTGGGCTGTGAGCACAGTTCCCACTAGAGGATGTCAGGCCCTCATGCCACCCTCATGGAGTCTGTTTCTGACAGTCTGGTCAGAAACATGCACACCATTGGCCTGCTGGATGTCAGTTTGTAGGGCTCTGGCAGTGCTCCTCCTGTTCCTCCTTGCACAAAGGAGCAGATATCGGTTCTGCTGCTGGGTTGATGCCCTTCTACGGCCCTGTCCAGCTCTCCTCGTGTAACAGTTGGTCTCCTGGTATCTTCTCCATGCTCTTGAGACTGTGCTGGGAGACACAGCAAGCCTTCTTGCGACTGCACCTATGGATGTGCCATCCTTGAGGAGTTGGACTACCTGTGCAACCTGATTGGGCTGCAGGTACTGCCTCGTGCTACAAGCAGTGACAAGGACATTAGCAGGACACAAAACTAGAGAAGAATCAGCCAGGAAGGATAAGGAGAGAGCAATTGTCTGTGCCACAAAACCATTCCCTTTTTGGTGTTTTCTTGCTGTTACCCCTCTATTGCACCTGTTGTCACTTTCATTTGCACCAAAGCAGGTGAAATTTATTCACAATCACTTGTACTTCCTAAATGGACAAATTGGTATCACTGAAGTTTAACAGACTTGGTGTTTTACTGAGACGATTAAGTTCACTTAATTTTTTTTAGCAGTATTTATGTGTAGAGTATATATGTTTTTTTTACACATAACTCCAAATAGTTTTATCAGGCGAACCCTTGGTTCAAGCAACAGGGCAGAAGAGGCAGGTGGAGCTGCAGGGTGTGAGGTGGGCTGAAAATAGATTTGTGATGAATAAATGGAAGTTCCTGCCTTTGCTTTAAAATTAGCTACATTGATGCTTTTGGACTTCTGCTTCAATATGCATCACTGTAGCCATATCAGGAAGGCAGCCACATAACAATAGGAGAGGAAGAGACAGAATCTCAGGTGAGGTCTTAAAGTTGATTTCCGATTAATATGCTGACATTCATGTCTTATGCCAAGCATTTTTCACATTCAGAACAACTAAGAGTTAATAAAACTGATCCTCTACCAAGCCTGTGTTACTCTGCTATTTTAAGTGTCATGTGTCATTTTATCCAAGTCAGGTGGAGCAGAGGCAGGCGGAGCTGTTGGATCTCAGGTGAGGTCTTGAAACAGAGTAGTGATAAATAACAGAGCTGCAGGGCATGAGGTGAGAGCTTAAAATTAATTTGTGATGAATAAATTGCTCCAGCATAATGGTGACAGGAGCATGGGAAAAGAAAGGGCCTCTAGTGAGGTCTGTGGCATCTACTCCAGATCCTTTTGGTCAGTTGTCAACAAAACAAATGTAACATTTGTGTCCAAAAAGAAATTAATGGACAACAAAGGTCTCTCATACTGAAGTTACTGAGTTTCACACTTTGTTTAGCTGTGCTGGAACACAAAGTTTATTTGTTAAAGTTTATACAAAGTTTTTTAACCGTGTTATACTCCAGCAGGCCGCCGGTGGACTTTTTTGAGACAAATTTGAGACAAATATAAAAAAAAATTTTAACACAGATTTATAACATTTGTAGACAGATTTAAAACAAAAATTTTTAAACATTTTTACAAACTTCACACAAATTATAAATTGGTTGAATTTTCAGGAGTTAAGTAAGGATAGGGGCTGAACATATTAAGCTAAAAAATGAAGAGGTGCTTTCCTTTTCCTAAATAAAAAAAGCAACAATTCACCTGCCAACCATTTGCTTCGTTGAATATCAACAATTCAACATCTGGTGGAGGGTTTCATGAGCACTGCTTTGTTTGTAGCATGGGTGACCCAAAAGGGAACTGAACCCCCAACAATGTCTTTTAGATTTATTATCTTATGCACAGACTCAGAGACACACAGGGTTAGAGTAGCAAATGTCTGGTCTGCTCTGTGTGTGTGTGTGTGTCCTGGGCCATTAGAGCATTAATTCAGTGAGCATGGTGCAAGCCAACAGAGAGAAAGACAGTTGTGTTTCCTGTTTCCGTCAGTAAGACAGAAGAGCAACACACACTCTTCCTATGAGGTACAGAAAAGACACAGACTCTGTGTTTGTGTGAGCAGGCATAATATGGACAGCCTAACCTGAATGTGTATTTGTGTGTATGTGCAAGAGTGAACAATGTCCCATACTATTGGGTTTCTTGTTTATTTTGAGATGCCAGTTTTGTCCTTTGTGACCTTTTACCTCCCTATTGTGGCTCCAGAATCAGCTGTATTCTAGTGCCACACGTAATGTTGCTATTTTTTAAAATCGTTTCTTTGTTGCAGCCCAGCAGCACAGCACTTTGTTTTTCTTTTTCTTTCATTGACTGAAAGTTTCCCTGGTCATCAGTGTAGAGTTCATAGATTTCAATCATTCCATTTCTATAAGTAACTTTAAAACAGGTGTAATAGCATAACTGTTCAATTTTAATTTTTATATTTTTCATAACTTCAAATGGGCATAACTGGAAACCAGAAGTGTAATAAGAACTGCATTACATAAAATGATGCACATCTTTCCTTCCTGAAAATGTGACGTTCCGGACAGCTTTGATTTCCATCCAACAACAGCAACAGAAAACACCCAACTTATTGCAACAGCAGTTTCATTTCCCCCCAGTGCTTCAACTGAAACTCTGACACCTAAGCAGCTGATGTAGTCTGGGGTTGAAAAACCCTTAATCTTGACACATGATAGTTGATATTATCCTTATATGTCTCATCCAGACTGTAAATGTCAAGTTCTAACCTTCATGGCCTATGTCTAAATATCTACTGGACATTCAGAAGTATGAACATAGTATGAAAGACTGAACAGAGATCAGATAGGGTTCAGTGCATCACTGATCACTAGCCTGTAACTGTAACTTCACTGTTAACTAATAAAACAAAACAAAGAAAGTCCTTGCTTCCTTACTCATTACTTTTCTGTAATACAAGGATATGTGTTCCATTTGTTGTCTGGTTTCTGTGACCTCCAAGCCTTCACCTCAGTACTCATATTTGTTATCAAATGAGTAATTTGTTTGTGCTAAATAAAATAAATTGTCTGCTTCAAAGATACTATACCTTCAAAATACTCATACTTACTTGTTTATACTCATTTACACTTACTTATATTACTTAAACTTCATTAACTTCATAACTCAACTACATATTCTGCTTGTTCTACTTACGTAAACTTACTCACTTGTAACTAGCTTGTGAATATACATGTGTACAGGTACACAGGTACACACAGACCAGACATGTGTGTACACACGCGCGCGCGCGCACACACACGCGCGCACACACACACACACACACACACACACACACACACACACACAGGAACTAATGCAGTATACTGCAAGTCAGCACGCTTTTCCATAAATTAAAACCCTTAACGAACAACAGAGCAAATGACTTCTCAGAAGGTAGAATTAATTTTTCTTCATATTGGTGGCTGTTCAGTGACTGGCCATGATGTGACAGTACCCTCCCCTCCCCCCTTTCTGTTTCACTTTCAATTGCCATAATTCCACAGAATACGATTAGGCTACTCCCAACATACCTAGAACGACGTTGTCCGCAACCTTTAAAAAGGCGATCCACTCTAGAAAAAACGGCATTATGTAAACAGAACAAAGCCAGAAACTCACCTATAGTGGATATGAAGGTTGTGTTGAAGGCATCTTCGCTGAACCGAAAAAGCAGGCAGGTTTTACCGACGCCGCTATCACCGATAAGCAGAAGTTTGAACAAATAATCGTATGTTTTGGCCATTTCCTGCCTTCTGCCCGTTATTCCCGGATATGAAACGGAACCTCCAACCTCTACAAATACACTGTAACCCGCTACCAATATATTGGCTATGTAAAGGCAGGCAGAGCAGGAAACACTGTGGTGTCAAGGTAGACAGAAAACAGCATGTCACTTCCGGGAAGCGTCTTTCAAAATAAAAAGGACAATTTAAGACCAGTCCACATTTATGATGAAGTATTCCCAAGCGAAATGAACTTCTTTACACAGGTATTCCCAAGCACCTATTAAGCCAAAGTTTGGCCAACATCCATTTGGTCGAAACTGTCGAAAACTTAGCCAGTGTTCAAACAGCCAAAACGCTACCATCATATATTTTCAGTTCGATAGCACCTTTTTTATGTATTGTCATTAGTCATTAAAATGTGTAAAAATTCCTGGCTGATAAAAGTAGCAAAGTGAAAGACCATATTTAAAGTGAAAGTTCACCCTAAAACAATGTTTGACTCAAAACTATGCAAGACTGCAAGAGATACACCACGTTTTAACGTTTTAAGAGTTAGGACAATGTTACCCAATTTGATGTTTGAGAGGAAATGCAGGGTTATGGGTCTAACTTAGCTGTTGTTTCCCCATCCATACCATAGCAGTGGCATTATGTCAAAAGTGCCCAGCCATACCTGTGGATATGGAATAAGTTATCTGGGCTTCCATGAAAGGGACTGTGGACAGTTCTGGTTGATGGAAATGGCTATCGGGATTGGAGACATTGGAGGCATTCTACTACATGGCAGTGGAATGGCACTGCCAATAATCTATGAGTTAAAATTAACTTTTACAAAATAGTCTAATGCATCTTGCCACTGCTACATTAACTGGTATTAAGACTTGCAGACTTGAGTTTGCATGGTTCAAAATAAAAGTTGGAGCTTTTATTTTGAAGATAAAACCTCTTGTCTTACGGTCTTAAACTGCCAGCAACTTCATGTAATGAGGAAACAGGGAGGCGTGGGTCTGTGATGTCAGTTCCAGGGCAGAGGATGGGACGTGTCCTCTCTGATGGGTTGCCAGGTTGGTTCAGCAAACCCGCTTTGGGATGAGAAGCTGTCAGTATAATTGGGATATGACACCATACCCTAACCCTTGCACTAACCCTAACCCTTTGGGTGAACATTTTCTGTGGGGTTATAGTGGGGAAATGAGTAGATCACATCAAATAGTCCCATCAAATATGTGACAGGGATAGGAGAGGGATAAAAGCGGCCACTCAAGATATTGTGCATGACATTCAACTAAACATTGTAGTGCTGCCCTCGGACAAAGGAGGGTCAATAAAGCCATGACACATAATTCCTTAAAGTTTTATCATAATTCAATCAGCATTGTGACGGCAGTGTGACGGACTGACTGGGATGATCCATAGACTCTACCCTGATTTTATCATGGGGGACAACAGTTACTCAACAGTTGACTTTTCTGAAATAGAACAGAGACACAGAGAAAAAGTCATGATCTAGCATCTTCTGAATATAGATCTTTGAAAATGAAGTGAGCTGCATGAGAAATGGATAGAAAGTAGAAATAATTAATAGAGAACATTAAAGCAGTGATACTGATTTACCATTTAAAAAAAATACCAAATTCCTAAACTGTCAAGACAACACATACATTATTACGGTAATTAAGAGGTATCTTTTAGTAATCAACACAAATTCCATTCCTCAGATGGAATGAAATGATTTCATTCCATGCTTGTAATGTCACAGAATTGTGTGTGTACACATACTATGACATTCTGCATGTTAATAGTTTTGAGTACAACCATCATCCACAAGTTGCAATCCAACTTGCACACATCTACTCTTACCACCCTAGCATGTGGTAGAAGCCCCTGCCATTATGCAGTTAGCTTTCATCTGTCCTCTTAACACAGTGGACGGTTCCCTCGTAAATATTATACAGCAGAACCAAAAATCAGAATACTGCAACACAAAAGTCTTCAAACCAGTCAACAGACCATTTCCCTTGAACGTCACAGAACAAAATTTTTTTCCCCCCAACAGTTCAACATTTAATCTTAGTAAATGAGCGGAAGTGCTGCGGTTGTTCAGCAGGTATGCATTTAAGGACTTGGACTTCCACAGCAGCACCAGTAGTTTCAGTCCAGATCCTGAACCCGACGGCAGATCTCAGCTGTAAACTCTGAACACTTGGAATTCCCTCCAAGGTCCTTAGTGAGCACCTAGGACAGAAACAGCAGATATCAATATGGCTGCAGGTCACTGTCAAAATCCCAAAAAGTTTTATTTACGATCGAGCACACATGAACACTGTGAGGTGTTCATGTGTGTTTCATGAACCAGTGTTCATGAAAATATATTCCCCATGGAGACAACCGAGACAGCTAGCTACTATGGATGATGTGCCGCTGAAACAGGTGAAAGAAGACACCAAAAGATGGCGAGGAGGAACCTCCCTTGTCACGGAATGAATTTTGCAAAGTTCTGAAAGAGTTGAATTGAAATAGATTTTTTCATTTCCATTTCTGCTCAGCAGCTAGCTAGATAGGCTTCAACTAATTTGGTTTCCAGTAGGAGTTATTTATACGTCTGTACAGTACTCATTTTCAGTGCTTCCAAAGTACAGACTGTTAAGTGGAAGCATCTGGAAATTGTGGGGGCCAACATGTCAGGCTTAAGAGACTATATAAGTTTAACCTTCCAGAGACTGAGCGCCTAAATTTTATAGTTCAACATGAAATGAATAACTCCAATCTTCCCAGACCAGTCTAGATCAGATCAAAAGTGGGTCCTCTGATTCTGTTTCTATTTTTTTTTTTTTTAGTTTGGGAAGCCTGAACATACTGTGCATCAGAGACACCC
>OMLF01023229.1:13248-25128 GCA_900302615.1 Holocentrus rufus
TTAAACACCGTAAAATGTTTCAGTTGGACTGGCTGGATGCAACAGGATGTTATCCAAAAAAAAAAAAGAGCCTGCAGGTATTTTTAGTCAACACCAGCTCTTGCGTTTCACATACATTTCCTATGATGTGACACAGTAGATCACGACTCCTGCGAACGAAAAGGACCTGAGCTGACCGCATTCTGCCGGAGGCTCTTGTCTCGGCTCTGTGGATCTAAAAGCCCTGGCTGCCAAATGCAGCCCGCAGCCTCACAGGCACAAAACAACTTTTAGAGAGAGAGGGAGAGAGAGAGAGAGAGAGGTGTGCATGTGTGTGCAAGTGAGCTGAGTCGCTGTTGGCAAACACTGAAAGAGAGAGGATTCTTTTTTAATAGGCTATCCCAAGGACTTTTGAATGGACCACTCAGTGTGTGTGATTTGGTCAGTGCCGTGAATGGGGATGCACTGGGGGGGTAAATGCACTTAAACTCCGTTTAAAGGAGCGTTTTCAACCCTCCATGATATAGCTCTGTAGTATTCCTTAGGGTAATTAGCATTCGACTGATCTCGCTGGAATCAAAATAGTGAAAATACACCATAAATTAACACTATTCTGAAAATATAATTGCAGGGTTTTTTTTGTATTGGCAGTTGTTTACCTTACTATCAGCCTCCGCTGGAGCTCATTTGCTCACCTTTCATATTTGCCACTACATTATTAGCTCCATGAATGCTGGGTGGATGAGTGGGAGTCAGAGGACTTGTGCGACCGCCAGCCTCTGAAGGGTCTATATAGAAAATGACCGGAGTCAATTCACATCCAATTCAAAGGGAAAAATGAGCTATGATTTGTGCAATATTGAGAAAACTGTCAGCCCTGCAGAAAGGTTGGATAACACCTTTATGTAAGTTTTTATTTGAGTGCATTAAAGGGAAGATATGTCATTTTTCTTGAAAATGATTTTTATTGTCATCATCGGATGTAAAAACCGAGAATCCGAAGTCCTTTCTATGCAGAGAGAGGCCTCTCAGTTGATGTCTCCTGGGTCAAACAATCTGTTTTGCCGGGGATTACACTGTAAGCCATTTTCACATGTAAGAGTGGCCTTCAGCTGGGACTGCTGTCCCCCCGCACGAGGCTCATCAAACAGTCGTGATTAACAGTAAGCGCACCAATTTTGCCGTCCGTTTTTACTGAGGATTATTTTACCAATCTAATGTTACATCAAAACAGGTGAGGGCCGGCAAAGTGCTTCAATCAGGCAGAAGGAGCTGGGCCCTCGTTAGCTAGCGGGATGTTTTCTGCTTTGCTGGACAGTTGGTTGGGTCGAGACAATTTTGTTACCAGACAAGGAGCAAAAAGAGCCCACTCAGCCCGGCTGGAGTGTGTTCCTGTACAAAATTCAGCCCCCAAACCTCCATTTTATTACAGTTATTGGTTTTTATGAACTCTCAAATCTTGGTGGATGATGAAGACAAGTACTTAAGAATAATACTAAATAAGAAAATCCCCTTTTTTTACTGGGTGTACCATCCCTTTAAGTTTGTAGTTTGCACTTACTCTTATGTGTCTGTTTGACAAAGATTTTCATCAAATACTTGCAATGCTTTATTGTACACTTAGGTTTGCACACAGATAAATAGACTTCAATAGAGACATCGTAAAGTGTTACCAAACTTTTTACAATTCCTTGAAAGTCACAAAGGCGTGTGTTCCCAAAAACGGCTTTACATTATCATGCAATGATGTAATGGGACAAAAATATCTTTCTACGTCCATTCTCACTGGTTGATCCTGATTATTCATTTATTTTTCCTTTTGTTTCATGCTATCTCCTGCATTGTAAATGTGACGATCTCATGCATTAA
The DNA here is from genome assembly GCA_900302615.1 of Holocentrus rufus. NCBI lineage: Eukaryota > Metazoa > Chordata > Actinopteri > Holocentriformes > Holocentridae > Holocentrus > Holocentrus rufus. The sequence goes on from OMLF01023229.1 coordinate 15,097, forward strand.
TCATGAAAGGGAGAGAGAGCAAGAGAGACAGATAGGCAGTCACACACATACGTACACACCCAGATGGGAACAGTATTCAGTGATGGTGGTGATATACTGACGGGATGAGTCACACAGTGGCGATCCTGCCCAGACTGAAGCCTCAGACCGCAGTTTCCATCATCAACCAAACCACTTCTCATTCTTGCCACCGCCAGTTCCAACACATTAACACATTCTTTTCATCTGATGTTGTGGATTAAATTAAATAACCACATATAGCGCTGTCGGTCTGGCTTTGTTGTGTGCTCTTTCCAAGATTTGTGTTTGGCCTTCCTCAACTTCAGCGGTCGATCAGTTTATTTGTTCAATGCTTGTCTCTCTGTTCCTCTTTGTTTCCGACACCCCTGGGCCGAGTACTTATGTTTCGTACTTCATTCATAAATGTATTTTTATTTCATTATTTAATCGGAATAATACTGTTGTTTTCATGCCAAGTATTTTTTTTTTAGTATGAAACTGGACCGAAAGGCAAAATATCTGTTGCATCCTTGCAGCACCTCCAAGGTGCATTAATCAAAAGGCACCAAAGGAATGAAAAAAATTCAGCATGGAGAAGAGTTGAAGAAGCTTTAATATTAAAAACCAATGCAACACCATTCCACTGGGTCATGGGCTTGCAAACACAGTCAATAAATATACCATAAATATGTTCAGTGACATCCAAAACTGTCCCCTCGGTGCCCGCAGACCAATCAGGCCTCAGTTTAAAAGAATTGAAATATTTCTCCTCAGGGTGCCACGTATGTTGATGATTGTGTTGTTATAAACCGGCCGGCAAAGCTGCAGGGTGTCTGTTCTCTGATTACATTGCCTCTGAGTATGTGTGTGTGTGTGTGTGTATGTGTATGTATATACTGTATGTGTGTGTGTGTGAAAGAGAGAGTGTGTGGGTGTGTTTGAGCACTCAGTTATAATGGGCCAGCTCTGAGAAGCATGCTGTGAGGGATAAACACTAAAGCAGTGCTGCTTTTAGAGAGGGTTTCCGTTTCAACACTGATGACAAACACTGCCCTCACAAACACTTTCAAAGTTTTTATTGTTATTATTATTATTTATTTATTTATTTATTTATTTATTTATTTATTTATGTTTTAATAAAGGCAACTTATTTCCCCATTGAAGTCACAATGAAACAACATGTTGAGAGCATCCTGCTTCCGTAATTTGATGTATTTCCTGTTGGGGCGGGGCTTAACCGAGAGGTCAAAAGTTTAAAACCAATGGCTGATCAGTTAGAAAGAGAAAGGCAGTTTTATTTGTTGAAAGGGCAGTGATTGTTCAAAATTGTGATGTTTTTAATTGGTTGAAGTTTTCGCTCACGCCTACTGCTTTAGCATTATGTCACTGTTTTCCAGACAGTTGAAGTAATGGGATTGTGATATAAATTAATTGGGAATTAATTGTTAATTAGGTGAATATTCTTGCATGAGAAAATTAGCCGGCAACTCGAGAAAGTCATTTTTCATCCCATTATGACTTTAAAAGCGATCAACTGCTACTGCTGCAAAACTTTAAACTTCATCTTGTACATTGACTTTAATGTGCATGTGTGCACATTAAAGCCAATTCTCGCTCTCCATCACTCAGATAAATATATGCACACACAACATGTATACACAAACACACAAACAAACACACGCTTAAGCAAACAAATGCATTCTTCAAAATACAAGTCCCCTCCAGTGACGAGATTTCCTTGTTGTGCCCTTTGAACAGATTTGTCCCCGTTTCCCGAGCATTACATCCAGATCTGTCCCTTCCCTTGTATCATTTATGACATTGAGAAGTCATCCAAAAACAAGGGTTTCATTACCTGGCTAATTGTCCCACTAATGAGAAGCTTGTTTATCTAGCAGGAGTAATTAGATGTGTCAATTAGCATCGATTAGACCCGTGGCGTTTTAATGTGCCATTAGGATGCAGCTTGAGATAATGTTCCCATGCCTACTCCAGGTTGGACACAGCTATTATGAGGACCGTGTTTCACAGATTTATTGGACAAAGTAGCCGTATTTTCAGCCCATCCAAGAAGCACATGCGCCAGTATTATGATTGTTAAGATTATCAGCACATTAATAACAAATGTTTATTGGCAGTCGCTTACAATTTGGGCTTGAAATCATCTTTTAAAATCTATGTAGTAAGTCGTGCCTGCAGTGCAAGATCCAAGATTGTAAGCATATTCTTGAAAAGAGATTAAAGATGCAGCCATTGTAGTACCTTTGCATACACTGGCATTGGTATTGGCAACCACGTGCTGCCAGTCTATTGCACGTCCTCCCAGTAACACGACGCATGCAGTCAACACTTTGCTCCTATAGAGGCGGTAGTTCTCTGCTCTGGGTGACGAGCGCCCTAACAATCAGAGCACAATGATCTAATTTGCTCTTAAGCTGTGCATTGTGCATGCATGGCTGAAGCCAGAGAGGAACTGCCTGTACAATAATGTGTGGGGAGAGGACGCGAGACACAGAGAGAGAGAGAGAGGAAGAGATAGACAGAGTAATAGATATGAGAAACAAACAAATATTTGCCCTATATTATGCGTGGTATCACGGTATTAAGCTTTTTTTCCTTATGCTTGTCATCAGTGCTAACGAGCATCTAAATGTTGGTTGGTAACAAAGTGATTGCAGGTTTTTGTTGATGTCAATTTTAAACTGGTATCAAGAATCAGGGGTCAGTGGATGGTCTTGGTTGATCAATTTGATCTGATCTGCATAATCTGATTGACTACTTGGGCAGAATATGTAATCAGTGAAATAGCTCTCATTGTGCTATCATTAATATGCTATATACGTGCAAGATATTGGTCTTGTGAGAAATCACTTTTAATTAAGGCCTATTAAGATATTACTCTACCACAATAACAGTGGATTGTATAGTGTCTTTCGATCATAAATGTTTCATCATGTGTCAATGTTTGTCATTTTACTTAAAAATAAAGAGCAGCTGTCTTTATTCCATGAACTTCTAGTTTAAACTCCTCACGATTAGCTGTTTGTATTCCTGTCACATCTGCTGAAGACAGCCACAATAAAAAAAATCAATAATAAAAGACATATTTGTCAATAAGGGTTTTATTTTGAATGTTTTGACCATAAGGTAGTCCTTAGCCTCCTTTCCACGGTCGGGCTGAATGTTTCTGAACATGATGGCATTTCCACCTGGACACGATTTGGTGGAACGGTTACAGACCATGCCCAGCACACTTTCCTCCACATGGATGGCTGACGGTGCTCAGTGCAGTGGAACCGTCTGGCGGGACGGCTTCATGACGTTCACCGTTTCACATTTACGTCACTTTTTCTGAGTCCACTGGGGTCAAACCCTCCTCACCCCCTTCTCACTAATGTTTTTACTCATACTTTAGCTGATCCCATCCTCTGTAAGTGCAGCTGAAGGTCAGTATTCTAAAATAACTTACACACACTTACACCATGTAAAGCTCTAGATCCTCCATTTCATCAGCCAACTGAATGAAATGCAACAACAACTGCTGCGTTACATGCACAGGATTCCATCGCCGACCAGCAGGGTCACTGCAGTTTTTCTTAGATGCTTCCCTGGCCTACTTTGAAACCATAATCATTCACGAGTCCAGAATGGGGCTGAACGGCAAAATGCACACGTGGACAGGAGCTCTTTGATGCTCCACAATGAAATTGGGGAAGGGACTATGGATCAAGCTCTGCTACATCTGTCCATCTTTCATACATAATATCTTGGAAGCCACATAAAGGATTTTGACAGAACTTCTTCATGTATGGAAACAGGCACAGAGGGGAGTGATAGGTGTCACTGATTCATTTCTGGGAGTACTACAATGTTTGTTCATAAACTGTGGGTGAAAAGCCCTTTGAGATTGTAAACAGTGATTAAGGCCTTTAAATAAACTTGAATATGAACTTTGTCCAACTGTCTATATCTCATGCACAATGTCCGAAAAGCTGCTGATCATATTTTCACAAATAGTAATAGAATGATGCTTCTCATTGCTCCATTCTGGTCATTTTTTAAAACGACAGTGATTGGCCCAAGGGGGGGGTGATGCATCATTTGTTTGGCCCTCCATGTGTCATGTGAAATATCTCAGACACCACTGAGCTGATTTTGACTAAACTTTGGAAATGATGCATCTGGCCGCTGCATTCCAGCATTCCAGCCAAGAGAGAACTACAATTACAGCCCAAAAGGAGGTGACACGTTTGTTACTGGTTGACCCAAACAGAGACTTAATCATTCAAGGGGAACGACGTGTTCACTGTTGCGTTGTTTATTGTAGCTCATTCGACATGTTCCTAACAATAGTTGTAGTAGAGACGGCGCAAACATGTTTTGTATATTTTGGAGATTTTAAACATCTGATGGACTAAGCATTTGAACATGGCGGCCATGTTGTTCTTTGTTTACTCAACAAATAGGTATTCCAAAACAGCTTTGTCTGGTTGCATTTACAAGACAGTAAGTATAATGACTTCTACTTGAAAGTCTCCACTGAAGGATCTTGCTGGCACATTGGATGCGTTGTCTGCGTGCATGGGAGTTGGACAAAATACCACCATCGCATTATTTGCCAAGGCACTCGGTGCTGAAAAGTGTGTTAAGTCAGCTTCTGTGTTTGTATTTTAGTACATTTTATGACTCACTAAATGTCAGAGATTTACTGAACATCATCTGTCTGCATGATGTGACCTTGCATGGTCTCTGTGCGGCTGAGCGGAACACATGGAGAAGAATAACTCATTATGGGAGCAAAAGCAGCGCAATTTGCTTCAGAACAGAGCGTTGTTTATTTATACCATCGTGCAACCACTGAGCATAAACAAGTGCACACACACACACACACATACATACATGCATACACACATACAGATGAACTTAGGAGTTGATTGTGTGTTTATGTGTGTGTGTGTGTTCATTTGTGCACATATGTGTAGGTGTATAATCTATTGCTAGGAACAGCATCATTCTACAGCGAACTCCTCTACCAGCTTCTCTTATCATAGGAAATACCAGCACTATATATAAGCATGCACAATATATAAAAGCATATACATTTTGAAATACAATATATTTGTGAATGTCTTACAATAAATGCTAAGTGAAACTACACATATTCTGTAATTCCGCAAGTTAACATCAAATTGAGTGTGATGTATTAACTCTTTCATCTACACTGAAGGAACCAATAATATGAGAAGAAGGGGCGGGATCCAAATGCAAAGAGCAATAAGACCAGAGGAGGAGCACGGGTGGAGACCTTGAAATCAGAGTGGATTTAATGAAAGTGCAAAGTGACCGATGATGCAGTGAGCTAGACCTCGGTTCGCCTCTGCACTGAGCTTAAGGTGATGTGCAAGGTTTTACTTTTATGTTTGGTCTGATTTTGACCTTCTCCCAATCTCGCCATTTCTGAATCTTCATCCTCTCCATCCTCATGAGTCTCCCCGATTTGTCCGCTCTCTTTCTGTCTTCTTCTCTTCCTCTTTTACCCTTTCTCCTTCTGCCAGTTCAGAGTGGTTAACCCGACCACGTGTTTATCACTGGCCATTCCATTAATAATTCAAAGCCGAGAGGTTATCCAAGGCCCTGTCAGAAGTTTTTTTCCGCATGAGCTCCTCCTTGCGCTTTGCAATATGGCCCATAGATCTCTCTGCAGCTTCCCAACGTTTTGCCCATTACCTCCAGATTCCTGGAGGGGCAAAGGAGGAGTTTCCACCACTGCCGCCGCCATCACATATGCTACTTTTAACTGCTGAGCTGATGACTCCTGAAATAATCATGATGTTATCCTTACCCCACTGAGCAGTATAGACTAGGCCTGAGAGAGGGGGAGATGTGAAGTTAAAAAGGTCTCTGGGTGTATGGGATGATTTGGCTGTGATTAAAGAAAAATGTTTAGTTTCAAACTAATTATTGCTTATTTTAATTTTAGTCTATGTGTTTCTATTTTATTTAGATATTTATTTTTACATCTCAAACACGCTCTCTGGATGTAAAATAGAATAACATAACAGGCTTGAGCTCCTCTGGGATGAGGATCATTCCCATGTAGAATGAAAAAAATTAGTGCACTATGTTATGTAGAAATTCTTATTAGATGTATTAGAATATGAAGTGTTTATCCACACCAAGTCTGAAATGCAATATAGTGTCTAATCTTTTATTAACATATAACAACATGGTAGTTTTAATCATTATATGCTGATGGTAAGTTATTTCTGCATAGGCACTTATTGTGTCCATTCTCTTTTCCATGTTTGGGATTTTAATGACTTGTCTATATTATATATGGTATTTGAGATAAAAAGAAAAACAGCGGGATGTACAATAACTTTCATTAAAGAGAGAAATAGCCTTGATGATTAAATAATGTTTATTTATATTTCATTATCTCTCGAGCCAGAAAAAAGTTACAGGCATAAATAATGCCAACATTTTTGCCTTGAAAACATAAAAAATGAATGAACAGTGCTAGATTTATTTAATGGAAGTTATGCAAAATACACAATGTCATCTGCATTTTTATGCGTGGTACCTATGTAAAGAGACTATTACTCCCTTAATTCAATCATTGTAAGGCTAACATCTAGTTAGGTCATAGTGGTATACTCTGGCATGACTTCAAAAAAGGCAATAAAATGTAAAATTGTCACATAAATAAATCTCCATTTTATTACTTTCTCTATATTTCCTGGTTTTAAACGCCTAATGGTGGGTTGCTGTGCCCGGAACTCAAATCTACTGATTCCCCAGGGAGATGTCAGGCTACAGGAGTACATTTGTATGTTAGTCATTTATTGACTGTTTTTCCCACCACGATAATTTTCCTCCGGGCAAACAACTTTTGGTACAAAACTGGGAAATATCCTCTGTCACATAGGAAGTGATGTGTTTTACATTACAGGAAGCAGCAACAGTCTGTGTGGAATAACTGGTAGACAAACTGGGTGGTTAGCATGAGGAGCAATAGCCACCATGGCTGAATAGACAGAAATGAACACAAATTACAGAAACTGGAAGGAAAAAGATGTGACAGTATACTCGCCACGCTGTTTTATGGCAAGAGATCTCTGGCAAGTGCAGTGCAGAAACACCACAGCAATAAACACTTACCAAAGATTTTCCCAGAGAGAGAGAGAGAGATCTCACATACTTAGCTCTGTAACAGTTGTCTTTTTTCAACAGCACCATGCAACAAGGCTTTAGTGCAGTCACTCAAGTATAATTACAATTGATGATGTGCAATATTTAAGTAAAAGGGAGAGAAAGCATTATAATGGCACAAGTGTGAGCACAGCCAGCTGCATGCAGTGTAAGCTAACAGTATGACTGCATTGTATTGCTGTTAGCGGGATAAACAAGGCCAAAGCACAGCGCAGTGCACTGGACGAGGTCTGACCTCAAGCATGCACATTATGCACTGAAGCGCTCCCGCTGCTCGTGAGGAACCCTGGTTTTATTCTGAAACCATAGAGGACAATGGAAAGTTATACGCTACAGAGCTGGCTATCATCTGTGGGATTGTTTTTCTGTTTCTGTCAGGGTGGGCTGAGCATATCCAAAAAATGTTTGGTTGTGTGTCCTCAGCCTAAACACATGGTTGGACATATGCTTGTTTTCCACTCCATCCAGCTACTCCGAGATAATCATGTGTTAATGTAAAGAAACCACTCTGCTCCTCTGTGGACAGTGTTTTCGTGGCCTCTCCGTGTAGTAATCTTTGAATTCTCAGAAGTCTTGGCGAAGCGCTGGACAAAAATACCGGAAAATTACTTTCATTACAATATTTAGCAACAACATGCTTTTTAAACCAGATTCCGTGGACAACGCCGCCGCCGCCGGCCTAGATGGACCAAGTGCCAAGCTTCTAGCTCATCATTGTTCTTTTTGTACTTTATTATCACATTGTCACTGTCCATGTTCATTTTGTTGTTTTGCCCCCGCACCTACTGCATCCTCAGCTGTGATGGAGGGGGATCACCACCCTCACCCTCACTCGGCCACAATTTGTACCCATTTCGTTGCTGTTGTATCCATAGCAACGATAAATAATGCTGTCTTGGGTAATCATCATCACATTTGATAGACATGCTCCAGGCGCTACAACATTCAGAGGCCGTATCTTATACTTGTGCATGGGTAGGTTTAATTAAAGAAAAAAAAAAGTAGTAATTCACACAGTCTCTAATATAAATGCACTAAGGCAAGAAGCGGCTGTTTGTTAAACCTTAAAAAAAATGATGTAATCGACATTATTGGAGTAAAAAAATATTCTCTGGAATCCTCTTAGGCACAATTGGCCAGTAAAAGCCTGTATAAGAGACACGTTCCTAGGGCAGCATCTTTTTAGATTAGTCCCCCGATGTTTCACTTAACATCTAGCTTGTTATTCTGACTGATTTGTCCCAATTCAAAGGTAAGTTACAATTTCTGAGCACCGGAAGCTGCTGATTGCCTCATTGGGGAATTCAGTTACGATGACTCACATGATGTTAGGTAACATCAGCATCCGGGAAACAAAATACAAGAACGGAATATAAATGGTGAGTCATATTTCTACAAATGAAAGCACAAATAATAATTCCAAAATAGGGAATAGCGTCAGCCAGGAAGCTGTTCGCCGTGGTAAACAGATGCTATGAACTATTACGCCTCTGCCGCCTGTGTTTAACAAGAATCTCCCCAAAAAGACCAGATGGGGTTCGAGTCGTTGCAATTGTTCTAATCTGTAGCCATACAAAGCAATTTCACTGCCTACAATAAACAGCAAAATCCTTTAATAATACACTCAGGCAGATTATGAGGTCAAACGCAGAATAAAGACAAAGGGTCCATAATGACCAGGGAATTATTGTCATTCTTTATTATTCTTGGGCATTATGGATGCTACGACTGTGTTGTGAAAAATCATTACATAATAATACTTTTATGATATAGAATCATTATGTAATACTGTGCTTATAGTATTACTCATCCACCAGATGCTGTCTGGCTCATTCTGGATCAGGTGATGTATTTTAATGGTCCAAAAAATCTGTACCTCTCCTCCTTCCTTCCTTCTGTTTGGGTTTTATATCTATCCAAGGAATAGTATTTTATCATGATCCTCTCCTTTCCTCCGAGGTATCAGGTTGTGGTATTTTCTGCATCAGTGACAGACTAAACTGAGCAGAGCAGGGTTTCACATACACACACACACACACACATACACGAACACATTTGGTGAAAAAAAAAAAATCAAGAGTAGGCAGTGAGGTGTTGGCTACTGTGAATCACCTTAAAGAGTCAAGTAACTCCTGTCACAGACTGAAGTGGATGGTTCACAGCGGTGCAGTTCTCTGCAGAGAATAAAAAAAAGACAAAGAGTGCTTTTTCTTTCAAAAGGGAGAATGGGGCTCTGGAAGTGAATCGTCACATATTTTTATTTCTCTTTTCAGACAGTGTGGAGGATGAGGCCTGCCTGAGATATGGTGCAGAGGAATATCATGGCTGGGTCCGTCTCCTCCAGCGTGCATGTAGCCCTGTAAAGGGAACAGTTGATGTTTACGACGGGTAAAACAGAACAGTGTGTAGGTGTTTTCCATAAACTTCTGTGGCCAGTTGCATGAAGCATCTTAATTTAAGATTTCATAAGAGAAAGGCGCAAATTTCCCAATGGTACAAATTCGTCATATACCTAAATTTCATCATCATCATCATCCTCATGTTGTATTTCTTTTCTTTTTTTAATCTTTGGTAGTAAAATTAGATAAGGCATTGAGCAACAGCCTTTAGCAACAAAACAATTAGACGAAATGAGAGGATTAATAAACAGCTAATTATCATTAAGAAAGCCTAAATACAGCTGTGTTGTTTTTCCCATTGAAGAGATAACATGGTGCCAAATTAACAGATCAAAGGTCTGCGCTCAAACCGCTAGAGACAAGGTGCTGGCATCAAAACAAGACCATCAGTAGACTAAAGGTAGGTGTAACACAAGCTCTG
>OMLF01023235.1:1930-13883 GCA_900302615.1 Holocentrus rufus
GACGTCCCTGCGCAGGCCCACCGAGTTGCCCTCTTCGTCTCGAGCCAGCAGGTCGAACACTTCGTTGTTATACACCTCCATCACTGACACCTCCACCGTGTGGCTCTCCGCGGGCTTCTCGGAGATCAGCCTGGCCCACACACACACACACACACACACACACACACACACACAATCACATACAGGCGAAGAGAACAAGGTCAAAGTTCAATGCAATTCCATTCCATTCCAGTTCTCTGTGCATATCATAGCTCGAATTACTAAATTAGAATTGAATAGAGTAGAATAGAGGCTTTTCACAGAATGTTTTTGTTGTTCTTTGTCTTCCAACATGGCTGCCTGTAACATAGCAACCACTGTTTTGTATATGGCAATGGAAGAGACACCAGTTGCTATGTGTTGATATATGAGCATTGTATCAACAAAAACAAAATAATTTGTTGTCTTGTTGCTGGATCTTGTAAACAAGTCTTAGTAGTACATTAATTCCATGCTTTTCCAGTGTTTTACCTACTCAACCACTGCACAGAAATTAGGCATTTTATTTTGAAAGAGGTTACCAGTGGTTACAGGCAGCCATACTGGAAGAAAAACAAAGCCTGTGCAAAGCCTCTATAGATCTACCAAATGTCAGCTCCCATTGTAGAATATAAGCAGTGCACAAGAACAGGCTCAGTGCTCACAGTGCTCATTTATTATAAACACGTCACCACAGAAAATGAATGAACGAATGAACCTTCCTGCCTCAGTGTCTCACCTGAAGAGCTCAGCAGCAGCTTTGGGGATGATGCCCTGCTGGGCTTCCTGCTGCCTCCCCGATGGCACCCCCACCAGCTGGGAGCCTATCATGGTGTGGGTCTTCCCACTGCCGGTCTGCCCGTACGCCATGATACACACATTATACCTGCGCAAAGACAGCGGGAGATGAAATTAAATCTCTCCTCACCGATGCTGCCAATTTATTGCAGCCAATTATTTTGTCTTGCTGTGTTTTTCTCTGTTTGCTCTTCACCTGTAATCCCTAATTTACATGAGCTAATGAGGAATTTAGTTTGAACAGGATATTTGATTGTGATTTGACTTGATATTATTATGTTTTTTTTGTAGTTTCACACTCACCCATCTAGTAGAGAGGTAAGGAGCGGCTTGACTTCTTCAAACACTGCATCCTGGGAATCTTCTGGTCCATGCACCCTGTCAAGAAAAATCAGCACAGTGACTAATTGTTTTTATACAGTAAAAATAGGAGATCACCATGAAATAAGGCGCAACCACATGTTGGAATTTGATTTTACCTCTCAAACTCATACATCTTGTTTTGCACTGGGGTTCCTGTTTTCATGCAATTCACCAGCAATGTATCCTAAAAAAAAAAAAACATAGAACAGCATAAAGGAAGTGATGACATTTTGATGCAGGGTGCCAACAATTACATGAAATAAAATTTAAGGCTTAGTGAAACCACTTGCAGCACTCACATCACTGACTGCATAAACCACTTCCTCTGATGATGCAGGCCTGAGAGAAAAAAAGTAAGAATTATCAGGATAGAATTGGATTATCTTCCACTTGTTCACAGATCAACTGGCCATTCACTTAATTATCATAGAGGAACATTTAATGTTTTGAGATGCATGAATCCTGTGTGGACTCACCCTGTTCCATGGCTGGGCGACTGGACGTGGTCAAAAGGCAGAACTGGACGCACTCTACAGTGAACCCGGATGTTCCCTCTCAACTCCTGTGAGAAAAATATAAAATAAACAAAGAAAGAGAGAGAGATACATTGCAAGCTGGTCAGTTTTGCAGAAGTAGTCATCAGTTTACTCCTGGCCTGTGGCAGAGAGTGAGATTATTGTCCTCACCACCAGTGCATTGTGCAGTTCTCTCCTCCGTTGCCTCTCATCCTTGCACTTCTGCCTCTCCTCCTCCAGAGAGCTCTCCAGAGCCGCCACACGCTCCTGCAAGTCTGGGAAGAGACAGTGGAAAATTGGCTGAAGCAGAACATAACAATCATGCTTTGAAAATGTTACACCACTGAAGTAACAGTCATTAATCAATATTTATGAATATGACAAATTTTCTATCATTGGCTGAGATTGAAAGATATTTTTTTTTATTTTAGTATGAATAAATTACTGTCTGTAGAACAACAAAATAAGTTTGTGATAAATTAGTTCAGGGGATCAGCACATTGTGGACTTTTTGGTGTTTTTTTTTCACTGTGCAGAACCTGTGTGAATTTTGATATGTGTGTCTTGACTGACTTGATTGATTTTATGGGAATCTGCAGGATCTCTTCATTGCACAAAGTTATATTGCTTTACTAAGGATTGGTTTAACTCTATCTGTAATTTTATTCCAATGGCAGATGTGGGGGAATAAAAAATCTCCACTTTAGAACAACAAAACACACTTTACTCTTGCACTAACAATATCACAGGCATCACACACATGCAATCAATCATTTAACCATGATCTCAAATGTTTGCAGTAATTATATCAAAGCCACAAAATTAAACTGACAGTGATAAGTTAATGTTTGAAAATGCTACACGTCACACCTTTCACATAGGGTGCTCCCTACTAAGTCTGGTGTGTCACTAAAGTCCGAGTCAAGCACACCCAGCCCACGTCTCTGTTTAAAGCCTTCTGAAGTCAGGCCAAGTCTTTAATCCTGAAGCACACACATGTACACACACCTGGCACAACACACCTTCATTCACATATAAGGCAGACTGAGACTGAGACATTCAGGAATAAGGAGTGGCTTGTGTTGAATAGAATAGAATAGAATAGAATAGAATAAAATAGAATAGAGGAATCAGGAATTCCCCAGATGAAATTAAGATGACCTCAGACTAGTTCTTGTCAAACTTTGTTTTGAACAATTCAACTAGGGTTAGACGATATGGTTGAAATCAATATCATAGTAATCTGAAGGATTATTTTCTGTTATTTAAATATCACCATGTGACTCATGTATGTAAAAGTATATAATCATATCAATGTTCATCCCATTGAAGCAATGGATAATGTAACTGTGATGTCAAAAGTCTAAGGTGTCCAAATAATGCTCCTTAAAATGTTTCATTTCTAATTTTCTTAGTTTTTAAGTAAAAAAAAAAAAGAATTATGTGTAACAATATACCAAAGTAACCGCATCATTACAATGACTCTGCTTAAAGACAATAAATAATAATATTGAGTTATTACCCAGTCCTAATTTCCATACAAATGTGATTTGCTGTATTCATTGCATGAGCCAAAAAATGCAAACCAATAAAAGAATAAGAAAAAAAAAGAAAAACAAAAATAATGTAGTCTCATCCTACACACTGTTGCTATGTCTTAGACCTCTTCATTCAGTCAGTTGAGAGATTCTTGTTATTTGTATAATTCTGGATCACCCTTGCAAAGATACAGGGATAATATATATGAAATCTATTTCAGTGTGGATTTTGCCTTTAATATAACAGCTTAAGAGGACAATCCTACTGTTATAAGCTCTGATATAGAGCTTATAGCAGTCAAGGAGTTTGCCCATCTATACGGCCACTTCGGACAGGGCCAGCCCATGTGACAAGATCAGTTCCCACCGGTCTGCAAAGCCATGGCGACCAGGTGACACAGGGGACAGGACACAACGGGACAGTCAACCTTGGAGAGCCTGGCTGACATTGTTAGTGGAAGGATAAGGGCGGGGTGAGGCGGGGAGGGACGGCATGACGGGATTATGGCCACCTGAGCTATGGCCAGCACATCACTTATAAGCCACTTCCGAATGGAGAGAGAGAGAGGGGATGAATGAATTAACAGTACAGAAAAAGAAGAGGCAGGGAACGTGAAAGAGAAGGTGAATCACTTCTTTAAAAGACTGTTTTTATAGGCAAACATCTACTCTTCTATTTTTATTTTGTGGTGCTCTATTATTTTAACTTGTTTCAATTTATTTTGTGAGTATTATTGTAGTATATTTTATATACTTAAGAGCATTTTTTTCCTGTGGAAGAATTCAATTTGATTCGAGTTCTACAACTCAGACTTTTGGCCAAAAAGTTCATTCAGTTCTTCAGCCAGAATTTTACATCCATTAAATAAACACATGCAATAATGAAAGACTCTTTTTTCTCTTATTTTCTCAATTTTTTACAACCTTAAGAGGCGGCTAAACGGAATTTATCTCATATTACATCTTTGATTATGACGCTTGTTTTTATTGATTATTACTGATTGTTAAAGAGGAAAGCTAAGTTGAAAGAAAGTAGACAAGACAACCAGGAGACACTGCAGTGCAGACTATGAGACCCACTGGACCATCAGCTGTCAAACCCGGTCAAAATAACATCTACAAACAGATGAATTCCAACAAAGTCCTACCTGTTGCCAAACTGCAACTCCCTGTCTAGGCAGTGATGTAATATTTGTTTCCATTCAGTCAGGTACTTACTCTGCACCTTGTCTCCATGGTAACCCTTTAGGGCGGAGTTGGCCTGCTCTACCTTCTCCTGGAGCTGCTTGCTGTGGTCCTGCAGCTCAGTGGCAAAGTTCACATAAACTGCAAAAACTTCACTCAAGTCCTGTTTCACAGCCTGCCAGCAACACACAGAGAGGACAACATGAGTGTATCTGTGAGAGACACTGCATGTGTGTGTGTGTGTGTGTGTGTGTGTGTGTGAGTGTGTGTGTGTGTGTATGTGCCCGTCTGTCTCTACCTGACATTATAAGGCCGTAGAGATTTTTTGTACTTTTATGTTATTAAGTTAAATATAAACAGGAGAAAAATATTGAATATTGAATACCAACTACCATGCCAACCTAGCCACACACAGACACACTCAGACACACCCTTAAACAACTTCTTCTCAGTGCATTTGTACCTGGACTTCAGACAGGAGTTTGGCGACTGCTGACTGGGTTATCTTCTGTGTATTCCTCTGGTTCTGATGATTTTTCTGGGCCTTAGTTGCTTCTTCATTCTCCCGACGCAGTTTCCCCAGACACTGAGGAAAAGATGACATCAGCCTGTTTATAACACTGATGACTTGCCTTATCTCAGGCTAATAAAGTGCATTTAAAGGTCCACTGGCCAACTTACCTGTTAAGAACACAGACACCAAAATCATACATGTGTCCCTGGTAGATCATTAGCCCAGGGGTTCCATGCTAACACTTTAGCATAGACTATTTTAAGTTATAGTAGACAACTAGGTCTGTCTCGAAAGTACTAGGTAAACTAGATAAACAAAAGGACACTTGCGTCAAATAGTTCCAAAAATAAACCTGGCTGCATGAGCTTAATTAAGTAAAGAGATTCCATTCTCAAGAACCACAAAAAACACTAAGAACTTTTCAATTAAAGGTCAGTCTTCTAATGTTGGATAGGTGTCTATTATCACTCAACACATGGTATGCTGAAGTTAGCGTTGTGCACCAGAACAATTAAACAATCTACCTGGGACAAGTGGATGATTCTGGTGTCTTTGTTCTCATCATTTAACAGCTAACGGTGCCTTAAATATATTTATGCACTTAAATACTCTGGACTCATTGTAATTATTGTACACTTGTGGTGTCAAGATAAAAATAAATAAATAAAAATATAAAGGTGACCAAATGACCAGCCTCCCAGTCCTCAAAACCTATTTCTTGGGGGTCAAAAGTGAAGACCATCTGCTGTCTGCTGATATGCTGCCCTGCAGCCGACAGTCTCAGCTGGACCACCTGTCAGGTAACAGTCTGTGTGTCTGCATGACAGCAGGTGAAGTCTGAATCATAGGGATCTCCTCACCTCCTGGTTTCATTGAGAGTTACAGTCTGAAGCTGCAAAGGCAGTGAACTGAGGAGATATTTTAAACACAATGACCCAAACAAGGTTTATTTGAGCTTTTAAACTCAAGTGATGCACCCATGTCAACATGATGTCCAACTCGTGTTAACACAGGTAGTATGTCTAGTCAATTTTGGGGCCTTTATATTACTTTGACATTACACATTTTGTCTGCATTCACATATAGCTACAGAAAAAAATCAATATTCTATAACACTGAAAGACAATAATACTATCATTAATAATTTAACATCCCTGAGGGCTTTAAAACAGAGCAGAATGAAATCACACCATGCAAATGTAGACCGGGCACCAAGGGGTGTCTGTTAATCTCTGGTTAAACCTTTTGAACTCGAGCCAAGCATTTCAACGTAGAGAACAGACACACACTGTACACAATGACACGCTCATTCACATTTAAAGGCCTTACTGAGCCATTCAAGGTCTAGGAAAAAAATAGAAGTTTGGGTAATACTGAACAGAACAAATGATCAGGAAAACTGTGCTACAGCCTCAGTCATACATAGTGAATGACAGATCTATTCTTACCTCGGCAAGTCTTAAATGAAGAATAGCATTCTCAGTCTCCAGCTCCAGTATCCGCTCCTCTTTACTCTGTTGTGTATTAAAAGTTACAGGCAGATTTACATGGGTTAATATTTGATTATGAGTGTTTGTGTTAAGCCAGTTACTTAGAAAACATCAATGGGCACAAATCCCCTAATAAACAGTTGGCAACCTTACATCCTACCCTCATTTAGCTTTCACTAAACTATTTCTTCCACCGCTTACCCTCAGTTTGTGCTCCAGCAGGTGCACTTGATGCGCAAATATTTGGTCCCGGTTGATGAAGAGCGGCATTCTTGTAAAAATAAAGGGAAATAATTCCAGACAGCAGGACCGGTATGGCCTGTCTCTTTGCTTCCCCGTTGATCAGCCGCAGCCAGTGTCCTCTCAAGTCATATAATCCGATTACACATGGTCAACAACTCTCCAAGCTTTCCAAGTCATCTTGCGTTGTCTCTGCGGGAGGCGGGGCAGTCTGGATATAAAACAGGTAATCTGTATTATGATATGTGTTGACTTCTGAAAGGAAAATATAAACTGATAGCCCCATCATCCCATATAAAATAGTCTTATTTAAAAGTAGGGTATTATTAACTAACATTTGTTGCAGACCAAAATCTTGATTTTCTGCTACTGTATTCGTATGTTTTAACAAAAGTAAATTTGTTAGCATCCAAGCACATAAAGCGGGAGCAGAGAGACAGGTTTCAAATTGCACAGTGTTATTTCTGCTTAGCGCATCTTGAATGATACAAACAGAAATACAAGATAGAGGGCAGCAACACTGGCGAGGAGTGACAGTGAGGGCAGGAAATGAAACACCACGAAGAAGAAGAAGAAGCTTCAGCTCACTTCCGCGTTCTGCGTCTGCAGTGAAGTAGCTGCCACAGTTCGCAGTTACTTCACGCTAAGTGACAAAATGGCAAAAAGCAAGGATAAGGACAAAAAGCGAGACAAAATCAGCGTCGCCAGTGAGGTGAGGCTTTTTGAAATACTGTCTTTCTTTTTTGGTAGTTTTGAGCTCTTGATAGTCTATAGAGACACGTTTCATTCATTCATCAATCACCGTAAACATATAGCTGCAGTCTGAACAGTGAATGGTGGCTGTCTGTCTGTGTCATTGATTTATTATCTATTTTTCTATTTCAGATTGATCGCGTGGAGGAGCGGCGGGCTCGCTGCCAGGAGAATTTGGAGAGGGCCGAGTTCAGGAAGCGACGCCAGAATATGTCTGAGAAGGAAAGGTAGGATGATGATGATGATGATGATTATAATGAACACTGACTGAAATTTGCCTTAAGCTCTTGGCTCTCCAAAATCTTTTTTTCTGTCCACCTGCCATTGCTCGGCCCTGCTGTCCCAAATCAAAGGTGCCACATATATACACCAGTCCCAACTCAAATCAACATTACGATTAGTTTGTACAGCTGTCAGTCTTAATTTGTTGTACTGGTTGTCATGACAATGACAGAGTGGTGATGAGCATCTGTAAATTGGCATAAGCAGACGACTGGCTAAGCAGGGGGGTCCCAAACAGATGCAGCCATGCAGTGGGTGATACTATGGCTGTTGTAGGACGTCATCTTTCACTAATGTGCATAACTCATGTTGTCATTAAATAGACCAAATCAAACTGTGAATATTGTTTGTAAATGTAAGTGCATGGAGAAAAAATGCACTGCAAAAAAAAAAAACGCAGGAAACTAAACTATACGTTACTTAAACTATATGTTATTAAGATTTTGTGAATGCATGTAAATGTATGTATGCATAGACTTTATGTAGGATCAGGAGACCACGTGGCACAGCTTTCCCCTTTAATGTTTGATCTAGTGCCAGTTTCCCTTATCAGCAAGCTGAGTGAGGAATGTTGCCCTCTCAACCTTTCCAAACCAAATGGTCACCTATAACTCTCCCTCCCACCTCCAGACCAGACAGGCCCAGATTAGTTGAGGTCCATATATCCTACTTAGATAAACAATGCTGCATACCAGACTTTAGAAACTCTAACAGCATCCTGGATACATCATTTCCCTTTTGCCTTTGTAGATAGTCTTTCCCCTAGTCTTTTTTCTTGTGTTTTATCATGCACTAGATTATTAAAGATTTTGAGAATGCGTCATAGCATTGTTTGAAGTCGAGTCGTATTGGCTTTTGAATCATATTTCAATATTATAGACTACCTGTTCAAGTTTAAGTATCATAGATAATTGTCTTACAGAGGGCAACCCATTGAGATCAATTAGTAGAGGAGATGTTTAATTTTAGTCTCTATGGGGTAACCACTTATAATGATCAATGTAATTTACTGTGTGCGTGCACTTGCATGCACACAGGATTTTAAAAATCCCTGCCAAATCTTTCAGTGCCTTTGTTCTGACACTGCTTCCTGTTTGTTTCTCTCTGCTCCACAGGCAGGAACTTGAAGATGAAATGGCCATCATGAACGAGAGGGTGCAGAAGTTAGGTAGGCCTACATGAAGCAAGTTTCAATCCCATCATGAAGTTGCACTTTTCATGGAAAATGCACCAATCTCACTGAATAATGTAACACCTTCATGTCAGCCTCTGTGTTTTTTTATTTTTATTTTTTCCCAGATAAGGAGCTGGAGACGTTACGGAGAGAGAACCGGAGGAACATGATGCTGTCGGTCGCTCTGCTGGCGGTCAGCGCCGTCTTCTACTACGTCTTCATCTACAGCGAAGAAGACTTTTCATGATTTCACCCAGAGAATATTTCTCTGCATCACCTGTTGCTCTTAGGGGAAGAGTAAGGAGAGGACAGTGTCATCATGGGACGATACGAGGCCAGAGCCGGGAGTGAAGGCATTATATGAAATGAAAGAAGAGTGAAAGAAGAGAAGAGTCCAGTTGTGGTTCCTGGTGGAATCACTGTTGTTTCCTTGTTCTCCTCGGGTAATTATGCTGGATTTATCTAGCACAACCAAAGACGGGCAGCTTTGTGGACTACAAAACTGTTTAGTTTTTTTTTTACCATGCCATGTCTGAACATTGGTAATGTCCTTGTCATCGTTCTATCAGCTCCATTTGCCTCTTTCTGTCAAGGTGCTGCAGAAAAATTTGTTTGTACTCTGCAGCTTTATGAGGCAGCAGAGAGGACGAATGCAAGTTAAATGTTCATTCTCTCTCTGCATTGCCTCTCTCTCTCTCCCCTGCAGTCACCTGATGCATTCTCACGTCATTCTCAGATCCTCTGAAAGCACAATTATTTGCTAATCTGAAAAGAAGAAAGAAAGAAAAGTATGCTGTCTTGCCTTTGCTTTTATATGATCTCAGCAGCTTACTTTTCATTGCTGTGTCAAGACTTTGCCATGCACTTTCACGACTAGCGCGATCAGGAATTGACTCGTGTCAAATTTATGTTGACGGTTTGTCACCTCAGTCTGTATTGTGTCTCTTGTGCCAGTTTACTACAAGCTTTGCCTGATTTAACAACTAAACCACTGTTGCATTAGTTTACACAATGTATTGAGGCGATGCTTTATCAATGCTTATATTGCCAGTTGGCATTTTCAGTAATATGTCAATAAATGTTTTGACACAATGTTACACACACACACCAAAGCCTGCTGGAAATAAACAGATCAAAGTGTTTGCATAATTAATACGTCTGGTCCTTTCTTCTAATCATGGTGCATGTATTTTGTAGTTAATGACACAAATACAAGAACTTGTATTAATGCTGTCTACTCATTGCATCCAATACAGTTTATCCCCTATCAAGAGCTGAGCAAGGCAAAACATCAAAACATACACAGCTGCCTTTGTTTCAGCAGACATGAAGAACAGAGGGCATGAAAAATTGATATTGGCCTTGTATTTGGTTTGCTGAGCCAGTCTTCTGTCTTGTATGTTTTGTTTTCTTCACAAAATATAATTGTTTTTTTCAGCAGTTTATTGTCAGTATTTCAAAAACACAGATTTTTTTTCTCTCCCCTTATCAACAGCTATTCAGCAAAGGTCTTTGGATGACTCAGTGCTTTAATAGTAACCCATACTCAGCCCGACCCAGCGTGGGCGTTCCCTTTTTTCAAATGGTGGATATGACATTTTGCAGTGAAACTCGCTCCCCACAAATTCATGCTCCACTGTGGTTCCTCCTGAAAACATTGAAACACATTAAGCGGTAATGTTAGGACATATTTTGTATGTCATGAACCATTTTTCAGAGCACTATCACATCTTTGTATGATAGTTCTTTGAGCACTGTTTGGCTGCAAGGGTTAATACACAAAAACATGTCTTTAAGATGATTTTAATGTGAGGATGAACTTGTATGGAGGCAGAGGAAGGTGAGGAGTGAAGTCTTTACCTGTTGCCACTGTGATGGTGTGGTCACTTTGTCATGGGGGGGCGCTGCAGGGACAAGATTGTGTCAAAAGTGTGCAGGATTTCTCAGTTCCACTCCATGTATAAAAAGTAGGACCATTTTCCTAATAGCCAGTCTCATCCCCCCCTTTTTAAATAATGCCAGTTTCATTCATCTCAAGGCTCAAAATCCTCCTTTTCATCCACATTCCCCCTCATGAATGGAGTGCATTCAAAAAATTAAAATCAATAAGGGGTCATGCAGGTTTTCCCTAGACTTTTTCATTTAGCAAGCGCTCCTAAATTTTCTGCAGTATGATCTGCAAAACTGTTGCTATTATAGCTGGAGACACACTTTCTGGATGTTTAATATTCATAAAATCTCCCCCTCCAAAGAAAATACATTTGTATTATACAGTTTCACAGTTGACATGAAACAGTCATATTTCTGCTATGCAATCAAATATTCCTTATAACTGAAATTACTTGACAATATCATAGCTAACAGTTTGAAATCAGCGTGCCACGCTTGACAGAAGCCTTCAGATGCACTGGTCAGTGTTTATTTGAGCATCTCTAACTGGACTGGAGAGTCTTTTGTTGTGGTGCTAATTCAATGAGATATGAGAAGGTCCGGCGAAGAATTGTTTGTGTGCCCTTCACCTCCTACACACTCTCCAGTCATCAAAAGGCTCCACGGCCCACCTACACACACTCATTCTCTCGTCTTTACATAAAACAACTGTGAAGAAGCCCATTATTGCAGCACTTAGAGGGGAGAGGGGAGAAGCGGAGAGATTCTGGCCACTGAAAATGTTCAAATATTCATAAGTGGCTAGAAAAGGCCTCAGTTTTATTAGTCATTTGAAACCATTTAAAATGTGCCCTTTAAAGGTGGAAAGTAATTAATTCCACTCACACAAACTTAGTAATACTACTTCTTGGTGCTCTTTTACATTCTCCTCTTGAATATTTGGAGTATTCGCTTCTACTATTAGCTATGTAAGCTTATTTTTGTCATTTAAAGAAAAACAAAGCCACTCTTGACTTTATGTCCCATATATTGTTCATATGAGTAAATAGAGACCATTTGCAAACATGAGCTGATAATGATTAATAAAATGTTTTACAAGGACTATGGTAGATATATAATCACAGAACATGTGCAGATGATAAATGATCTTAGCAAAAACAAACAAAAAAAAACAAACAAACAAAAAAAAACTA
>OMLF01023237.1:6345-20914 GCA_900302615.1 Holocentrus rufus
CTTGGGGCCCCCCCCCCCCCCCCCCCCTCCCCTTCACTACCATGGTCACACTGAAGGAGAGGTATAAATACAAACACAACTAAACAGGTTTTATAGATTTGTCAATAACCAAAAACAAACAACAACATTCCCTTCAATAAATAAAAATGATGCTACGTCTTTCTGTTCCTTTTACCTTTATGGAAAAAAAGAATAAATAAAAATGTGCAATTGACATTTTTGGTTAGAAAAAAAACTTAAAATTCCTCTTAATTGACTACTATGTTTTCTCTACCCACACAAATTTCCACCCCAGAATAAATAAAATAATGCTTACTGCTTGGTGTTAAACATAACAAAGCATGAAGAGTTTCGGACAGTTGTGGAATAGTTAAAAGTCTAACATTATTTGAGGAATTTTGATATCCATATCTGTGAAGAGGCAATCTAATATTTGCTTTTGTTTCTCCCATTTTGCTTTGTTTTCAATTATATGGCAACACAACACCTCGACAAACCCCACATGCTGAGAAAGTGCCCCAAATTTTGAAGAGATGATGAAACAAAACATGCCGAGGACCCTGTAACATTACACAGAAGATTTGTCTGGGCATGTATATTTTAGTTCACTCTGCACTCTGAGATTTATAACCACACAATGAACTCTTGGGGCCTCTGGAGCCCCGAGTGGTGCGGTTCCCCTGGTCAGTAGTCCTGCCAACGTGTGTTCATTAATGGAATCAGCAGCTGTGGTGTTTGACCACTCATCTATGAAATGAAATTGACCCTAAATTTGTTCACTCCATTGTTATGTAAAAGTTCAGTCTTTTGGGTACGCTTGTTTTGTTTTGATAATCATCTGAACCAAATGAACTTATAAGTTACTTACATATAGTACCTACAGAAACTACTTGGTTGATGTGCATGTTGGACTGCAGAGCATTTAAAGCCGGTTTAATAACACACTTTTTAATGTGGTACATTTTTCTTTGTCTCATCAGTGCGATGTGCAAAGTGTGCACTTTAATTAGTTACAGAGTATTTAGTGATCTGAATAGTGATAAATAGAGCAAATCCCAACAGAGGAAAGGAGAGAAAATAAAGAGTTATCAGCCCTCCCAAAACAAACAAAAGAGGGAAGTTGTGCATTGTGGGTGATTAGTCAGGCACAGTGGCTAAGAGGGAATCTAACGGAAAGCATCTCTCTCTCTCTCTCTCTCTCTCACTATCATTCTCTCTCTCCTTCCCTCCTCGCTCCCTACAACCCTTCATCACTGTTCTGCTGTTTCATATGCAAATGAGGCTCCCTATGGCCCCGACCACCACTGCCACACTGCCACCCCTGCTGCCTTTTATGGTACTTTGCACAGAAAGGTGGCAGCAGTATCGCTTTCATGGACAAATACAGTCGTGCACATCAGAGGCAAGCTCTCCTTTCTTAAGCCTTCTATCTTCTGCATGTTAGTCGATGTTCAGTAATAAAGCTTTCAAGCTATATCAAGAGAGGGGAGAAAATAAAAAGCAAACAAACAAAACAAACAAATGAAAAAAAATCAAGAGGTCACCTCTTGCTTCCAGAGGTGTCTTGAATTTTGCCAAGTGTTCCTGGTATATTTTGATTTTGTGAAACAGAATAAATTGTTCATAATGAAGTCTAAACACACATGGTTGTTCAGGGTTTGTGAGAATGAATAGAGAAAATCAATCAGATTTGATTAATTCCAAATGAATAGCCTAAAGAGTTTCCACAAATAATAATGCCAACATTCACAATAATTTCTCTTTTGAATAATGATCATCCTTCAAAAGCCTAATTTAG
Organism: Holocentrus rufus; assembly: GCA_900302615.1. Taxonomy (NCBI): domain Eukaryota; kingdom Metazoa; phylum Chordata; class Actinopteri; order Holocentriformes; family Holocentridae; genus Holocentrus; species Holocentrus rufus. The sequence goes on from OMLF01023237.1 coordinate 8,144, forward strand.
ATGAGGCATGACTTAACATGTTTTGTGTTGTAGATGGTGGCCAACAGAATTTTCTGTGCTTTATCTATTCAGAGACATCGTTTCCATTTATTCACAAGCACAAAAGCATTTGACACAAGGAGGTGCACATTGGCTTCCCATCATACCTGCATTTGCTGCGTACTTCATCATGTGTCCAGTTCACCAAAGTAGATTTTAGAAACTCATTTGGTGATTTAGGGAGACAAAAATCATCAAACGGAGTGTCTGTTTGCACCCGGGTGAAAACAGCCACAGAGCCGCAGTTGGGTTACGTACACCTGCAGGAAAAACAGTCAACTGTGTTACATGCATGGCTGCACTTCACTTCATGTCGTACACTGACAGCAATGTGCCTCAATGGCTGAAGGCGCCAAAAGAGGATACAAAGATAAAAGAGGCTACTTTAAACAAAAAATATGCCCTCGCCAACAACGTAATGTTTTCATGCTGTTTTTATAATTCAGACTAAATGGTCCAATCTGCACACTTCTATGGTTCGCTATGAGCAGCCAGGTTAGCTAATGCTAGGTAGACATAGGTTAGCCAAGTTATGCTAAATTACTTAGCACTAGCTAGCTAACTGGCTATAGTTAAAAACATGTTTGGGCAAAATGTTAAACTTCCACGTCTCCTACCGTTAATTGAAATACTCTGCTGGGTAGCTTTATAGAAATATTAAGTTTTTAACAACCATGAAGGGCAAAATACTAAATGGTTTTACTTCAGCCTTAAACTAGTAACAAATTTGTCCACTAATTTTAGATGGGGACAGACATACATAAGTATAATATAAAAGTATTATGTTCAATTTTTTGTTTCAGATAGAAAAAATAAAGAAAGCAATATTTCAAAGACAATCAGTGGTCCACCCTGCGTGCAAATAGCCATATTGGCATCCAGATGCAGATACTGTTGTTGGCTACTGACACCTGGGTACTGATAGCATCTGTCAAAATCACAATCCCAAAAGGTGGTCCAACTGTATTATCATTCTAACAATGTGTTTGTTACATAAAAGTGAGTAAAGCCATGTTTCTGTGTTATACACATTAACAATCAGATACAGTCAACAAAGTGCTTAACAAGTCCACAAACATCTCCTGGACACTGCTTAAGACAACATCATATTTTCTGCCTACTGTTATTATTGTCGGATCCCCGTCTCTCTCACTAACACACAGACACACACACACACACACACACACACACACACACACACATCTTTTCTGTATTTCAGCCAAATATCATTGGTGTCCCTGTAGGGTTTTAGTGGCAGCTTCCAATGGGACTTCATAAAAAGCAAAAGAGGCCTCAGAATTGAAGCACTGACAGTGTGCACATACACACCTCGCCCTCTCCACAGATGAGATATGTTGTCAACCTCAGAATACTTGTCCTCTCCCTCTCATATTCTCTCCATACAATCATTTTTCTTCTCCACAGACAAGTTACATAAGGTGCTATAGTTATAGTTTCCCACCCTTTCCCCATGTCGATAGGCCTTCTCTTTCATCTAACAATCTCCAGTCACATTTTCCCAAAGTTATATTGTGCATCCGAGACTGCTGAAGTTTCACACAAGAATAGAGGAAGGTGAAATTTGGAGAAAGCAACAGTGGCCTAGTTTTTTTTTTTTTTATGACAACTTTGAATTTCAATTTTCACCTATGGCAACAACACCAGGAAATTTCAAACCCAGACATTAAAAGCTTAGCACCTAAATCACAAAAGCCCTTTGCTGTGATATGCACTTTGCATCAAAGCAAATGCTGAGATAGAGATGGTCTTTTTTTCTCAGTCTTTGCCCTCGTCTCCTCTGCTGATTGTGTTATGAACGTTTCTCTGAGGTGTTTGTGTGTGTGTGTGTGTGTGTGTGTGTTTGTGTGTTACCTCACCATTTCCACACACATTGAAATTTGAATTTCATTCCACAAATCATTCCTTAAAGAAAGTACCTCTAACGAAGTAATTTCAATCATAAAAATGAGACCATGTTTGCTTCATGTTGAATTTTGACACCAAAAGAAACGTAAAAACATTCCTTTTGAAACATACCTACCACACTATATTATACTGAACTATAACTCCAGTAAACAAACAAGGCTAAGTTGATTGATAGCCTCTATATTGCATTTTACATTGTGTGGGTTCACAGAAAATCCGCTTCATTGCTTTACAGCACAAAGCGAGGTCTGCTTTATGCCACAAAACAAAAAGATGGCACTGATCTTTTACTGATCATCTCGACCATCGTCTTATTTTTTGATGTCATGATTGACATCCAAAATTTGTGACAAATTAATGTTTGAAAATGCTACTCAGTAGCATTTGAAATAAGATGTTTTTTTAAACATTGACCAATAATCAAAGCTATTTATAACCTTCTGGAATGTAATGGGAAAGTAATGGATTCCTATTTTCCCCTTTTTTCACCATGCACCACTTAACTCTATACAATGGTAGAGCTACTATTTTATTACTGTTACTCAGATGTTGTTATTTAAAAATGACAAAACTAATGAAACGATGAATGAAGCTATTTTGTCCCTTTATTTGTATTCCATTTTGCAGCCAACTCCAGCATAATCTCAGATTTTTAAAAAGGAAAAGGAAAAAAAACGTAGGCTCCTTTTTTTTTTTTTTCTATCGGCTTTCATTCAGAAATGTTTGTGACAAGGCCTCTCTAAAGTAGTGTGGTCTGGGTTTGAGTCCCAGCCCTGGTCCTTTCTGTATGGACTTAGCATGTTCCCCTCATGTTTGCCAGTTTCCTCCCACAGTACAAACACCTGTAGTGGGGAACTGAGGACTCTAAATGATGGACATGCAGTTAAGAAGAAAAAAGTAAAAAATCCAAAATACTGTGTTTGAATTTATTATGTTCATTTAACACCCAGTGCAGGAAAGTGAGGTCTGCATGAAAATAAATTGATGATCAAAAGGTGCAAAAGTTTCTTTTTCCTTTTTCTCTCTTGGCTGTCTGCCATGCTGCTCTTCTGTCTGACTCTGTCACCCAACAATTTCTAAGTCAGAACTTAGATGCTGATTGATTAGATAGAGTCTACTTAGTTATTAGGCAGAACTCACAAATTTAAATAATGTATTTGTTATTGAATGAAGGGAATGAACAGGTGATGTCGATCACAGTGTATTTGTTATTGAATGAAGGGAATAAACAGGTGATGTCGATCACAGTCGACACATGATCTGAAGGAATTAAATGTTCTTTTAACTTCCAGGTGATTGCAGGGGCTTTTAAATTCACCAGAAAAATCCATCAGCCTCGTGCACTTTGATGTTAGCATGCCGGTCATAGCTGTAAATTAAGCAGCACATTAACCACTGAGAGCGTCAGCCTGTATAGGTGTACTGTCTGTCCTGCTGTTTCTCCCCTCCCATCATCCCCTGGGCAAAGGATTAAGAGGAAGACATTTAATGAATATATAAAAATGGAACAGCTGTACCATAGTATTATGTGCTCATTACTCCTCATCTGCCTCTTTACTATAAAAGAAAAATAATTAAACTGATCCAAAAACTGTTCTATTCAATCATCACTGTTTGAATTATAATCAGTCGTTGCGCCTGTATATATTTCCCAGGCTAATAATTATTATTACAACCTAGTAGTCATTTTCTGTTTTGGAACCTTAGCTTATTTTAATAATTAAGCAATCTCACCTGTCATTTCCTTAAAAAGCTGTTATTTTTACATCTTCACTGCATCATTACTTCATCAAAGCTGTGGTGAGAAACCTGGGCGAAAAGTCTCATCTATTCTGAATGACTGGGGGAGTTTACCATGTATTATTAAAATACATAGAGCTACACATTCAAACCTCATTTATTGCTCTTTACAGAAATAAAGTCTCAAAGTGAAAATAATATATGACTGTATGTGTGCTGTATCTGTTGTAAGTGTTCAGCAGCCCATCCAGTGAGAGCTGAATGTGAGGAGGACCCTGACAAGACCAGATTTCAGTTACTGGTTAAAGTAGTTGACAGACTGTAGATGCACGAGACTTATTTGGTTTATAATGACCCGACATTGTAATGACTCTAGTGAAGATATTGTGCTCTGCTGGATGTCAGCCTTTTTCAAAAATCCATTTTGCATTTGGGAATAATGAAGAGTTTAGCTGTGGCTTGTAGGCATCTCACCATGAGGCCGTCAGCCAAGTCAAATGTCAGTCTAAGCTGGCACTCTGCAGCCTATTTGGGCACGAGTGTCAGTCAGCTCGCCAGCACACAGGTGGCCTGCATTACTGTTTTTGTTTTGTTTTGTTTTTTGTTTGTTTTTCTTCATATTTGAATAATCAGTCACTGGAAAAAGGGGCGAGTGATATAGTATGGCCTTTGACCAAATCTGCATATTCCCGTTTTACTCTAAATATATGACAGTGATTGGCAGAGTCCTCCTCCTAAATGCACAAATACCAAACCTAGACAGTCAGTTTGGAACCTGGTCTGGACCCTGGCACACAACAAAACCTGCCGATTGAAGCTCATTGGCATCAAATAACTGGCCCTGTCTGACAGCTAAATCGAACTGACGCCACACTCCTGTGCAGTGCAGGGTCAGTCAGATTTAGTGGTCAGAGTGGGCCAGTGGTGCAGTAGAGATTCGGAGCTGTGCAAACCTTGACATAAATGTTCTGGTGAAAAAACATTTTGCATTGCATTCATTTGGATCGATTTTAGAGTTTATATCTCTGATGTTGCGTGTTTTAATACTGTGTTTGCAACCAGATACTGATCTACTACATGCTAATCATACATGTACAGTCTATATATATGCAACATGTGCATCAAATCAGCTATTTTAATTGGATTTCATTATTTGAGCTTTATAGTTTACCTCCAACTGTCTGAGCTTGTCTTTTTTTGTCTGCTCTTCATTTGTCAGGCTCAATCTCAGCACAGTCAGATAAAAAAACAAAGTCAGGATTCATGGGAAGTTTTTTTTTTTTGCGGCAAGTTTCAAAATCCCTCATAACCAAATTCAGACAAAGAAAGTTGTGTTGTGTGACCCACCATTGTACCACGCTGTTTAATGTGCGCAACACAATGTCGGTGAGACAAGAAAGTACAGGGAAGAAGTTGAGTTTACTGCAAGCGGCGCAGGGATCTTAGGGTCTCTGACAGTTGTGTAGTTTGCGCTCCGCAGTAGCTTGGGATTGATCCAGCGAATCAGCAGGACGCTGCGCGGTTCAGTTTTGAGTCCGCTGTTATCTCAGTCTGCTGCACATGCAGAAACCTCACAGGTCTGGATCCCAGCTTCCACCGCACTCACATCTCTCTCTCAATCCTGCTTCTGTGTCTCTTCCCCGTAGCTGCCATGACAACTGATGAAATACTGAGAGATAGTTGACTTTTTCTCTTTTTTTTTTTTTCATTATTTTGTTTATTTATTTATTTATTTATTTTTACAAAGGAATCACAACCAGCTGAGATAAAGCTCCATGTGCCATCTGCCTTCCAACATGAATGAACAGCATTTTAGTATTCACTCATGCACGCACCAAGCACTTTCGCCTTGGCTGGCGGCCAGAGAACAGATGTCTTGTGCAGCAGCTTGTGCACTAGTAAGTCACCTTTAGCCTTGAATTCTATACTTCACATGCCATGAGCAGGTGAATCAAGAGGGGAGTCTCACCCCTGTCATTCCCCTTCCACTTGTTACCTCTCAAATTGGTTTCATCTTCTTCAGGGGGTCGTTACAATTACATAGGCTGTTGCAGATATGAAGAAATTGGGGAGGTGGGCGTTGTTGATTGTCCAATTTCTTTCTTATGTAATGCAGCTAAACACTTTTGTCCAGGGGGAATCTCATCCCCAGATTTGTTGGCATACTCCAGATGTATAATCACCTCTGCTTAGGCTGTCCTTCCAGTCAACAATACCATCTGGTGGAATGGCTCTTGGGTTGTTTGGGCGCCCTAGAGGGCTGCCACAGAGCAGTGCTCCGCTCTAATGGAGATGAGAGGCTCCTCTCCAAAACCCCGAGAACCTGTATTTACAGGAGGCCACTGGAGCCCCGACGAGAGAGGCCGTGCCGAGCTGACAGACCATCCATCCAGACTGACAGCACTCGGCCAGTCACGTACTCATCTGGGAGACGCTATACTGTGTTTTGCAATGTGTCGCATGCATGAATGAATCATAAAGTGCTGGTTTGCATTGACGTTCATTCGTGGTAGCAAGCATATGGCTCATGAAGTTTTATCTCAGCTGGTTGTGATTTCCTTATGAAAACAAAAGCAAAAAAAAAACAAGCAAGCATCTGCCTGTTACATCAGTTGTTTTTTCTTATTAAGCGGCTCATTGAGCTTCATTTACAACCAGTTTCTTCACAATTCCTCAAGTTTTTTTTTGTTTTTTTTAAATCCTTCTTAATCAGCAAACCTACCTCTTAATGAAACCAGGCGTTTTTAACTAATCAGTAGCACTCTATGGCTCATAATGAACACCAGACAGCCAGAGCACAGCCAGTTCATAGCTGTTTTGAATTTTGGAATTTAAATACTTTCAGCTGTCAAAATGTTATCCCACTGACTTTTCATAAACCCACTTTCTGCATAAACTAGTAAACACTTTTAATTACATTTTCCTCTGATGGCCTGTTTGTCTTTCTAGTGTTAAGGTGCTTTGTGCACAGTCAAAACAAATAAGATCCCTGCTTGTCAGAAAGCACACTCAAGCCAAAGAATGCATCAGTGAATAATTAGCATTCATTGAAAGCCTCTACTCAAGGAAGTTAATATATTTGGGTAAATCAGGTCCTCTTATCGTTGATCACTCCTGTCCAAAGCTGTTCAAAGTTTAGGATTGTTTCCGTTGCTGTTATCACACCAACTCATAGCTGGAAGAGGAACAGATGGTCGCTGTGACTCCCTCCTCCTGAGGGTTATGTCCCCACAAGTGGCTGCCACTTGAGCCTCACTCATACTTATGTTCACTATCTCTCAAGCACTCAATTGCTCCTCCACCACACGGCCCCTGGCATCAGCGCTGCCCGATGCTCTCAGACAGCTGCTAAAGCGCATGTGCATATGTTGATTTTCCACTTTCGCATCCCCACGGTCCCACAATAGACCAGTGTTCATGACTGTTTGCCAACTGACTGTGATGGAAAATAAAATAAAATTGCAGCTGACACTACTGTGGCGTGGGGTAGCGCCAGAGGGGCAAAACACTCACAGGGAGTCAAGAGTGGTGGAAACAAAAACGCTTGCAGGGAAAATATTTTGGTGTATGTTTTTTTTTTTTTTTTTTTTTTTGTTAGTACTAGAGAGACCTAACTGGATGTTGAGATTTCATATTTAAACTTCTCAAACAGAGGCGCTCCAATGGTCTTATCCTTCCTTGACTTTTTCCAAATATTTGGGCTTTGAAGGCCTGTGTTTTCAGAGTTCTTAAAAACAAGGCATGTAAATTAACTTCTACTGTATGACCTTTTTATTTCCAATAGATTTATTTGATCTAACACTGTGCCGTGCTGTCTATTGACGTGCTTGTAGTTGAAGGGGATTCAAAAGTCCATAGCTGCAAATGATGTGATAATAGCTGATAATGATCCCATTGATTTGAGGTCACCTTCTGAAAAATTATTTATTTTCTGTGTTCCCTTTGGTTTCAGTTATAAATATTCATAATGGACTGATAAGTGAACATTCCTATTATTTTTTTATTGCTGTTTTAACATTTTATTACAAGAGCTAAATGAAAAAGTCACTGAAAAAGCAAATTCCCAAGTAAAAGAAATGATCAACATTGGTATGTTATGGAGTAGTAGCACTATTCATTTATTGCTGGAGAGTTTGTCAGAAGCTTGTCTGATTCCATTTCAAGTAAGCAGTCAATATCTTTAGTACTGATGCAAACTATTATCACCATTACTTATATCAGTAATGTACTTCATTTCTTGGTTGTTTATTTTAAGGTTTTGTGTGTGATTCCATGCTTTTAAAAATGCTTGAAACACAACCAATATACAAGGTTCCCATGGCCATGGAAAACCTGGAAAAGTCATGGAATTTCAAAATTGTTTCCCAGGCCTGGAAAAGTCATAAAATTAAGTAAAATCATTGAAAGTCATGGAATTTAATTTTGTTGTCTGCAATGAAATGAATTACAATAATATTCCACATCACCTTTTGATGTGCAAATCCAGCTTGTAACGAGCTGATGTGTGACTGCCTTATGCTCCTTCAGTTTCACTTCTGTTCACGTACTTAGAGGTTGTCATTGGTCATGGAAGTTTTATTATGGGTCCTTAAAAAGTCTTGGAGAAGATGTGAAATTGTCTCTGTGAAAATTTGTGGGAACCCTGTATGTAGGCAGAGATGGAGGTCTTACACAGTGCTGATGTGTTAGTGATGTGACTGTTGTAGACGGTGTGTTGGCTGCCATCAGGGTTTGAGTCTGTGGAAAGACGGAACAAGACTGACAGTTTTCGTGGTGCTGGCTATGCAGTATAGCTCACCTTTGACTGCTTCCCCTGCTCCTTTTGTGTGCCAACAGGACGGCTGTTGATGAGCTGCAGCTGTGCCGCAGGGCCCACAGATGTGTGCAGTTGTAATTCTCTGTTATATTGCAGACATGACATAGAAATTAAAAAAAATGCCAAAAGCCTATAGTATCTGTCCACTGCAGCAGATAGCACAGCTTATATATACTGTACTTGTTATTCTCTGCTTCTGAGCACCTTATTAAATGCCCTAGTTATGTTTTCAACTGAAATTACATGACTGGGATACAAACACGGTATGTACACTCTGCATACAAATCAACCATGGTTGCCTTTTATGAATAATTAAAAGATTTCTTCTTCAAGCTGTCGTGTCTTCAAATGGAAAGGTTTTAAATTATTTTCAAAAATCCTGTGGAAAGATATGGCTGCATGCTGGTTCTTATGCAGTGGATTGGAATATATTTAAGATTATCCAACCAATTAACTTTTGGGAATGTGGCATCAAGTTGTGGAACGCAGCATTTAGTTCACATATATTGTCCAGTGATGCCGAATAAAGGTGTTGCACCCCTGTGCACAAGCGGATCAGGACAACTGGGCACACAGTACAATGCCAGACCCCTGAGCAGCCACACCCTGAAATGTAGTTCCAGTTTCCATCGAGTGATGGTGCTCTGCTCACATAAGAGAGTGATTGTTATGCATGGTAACCCTAGTTCTATGAAAACAGGCAGAGCTCTATTGGCTTAACCACACAGCTGGTTGTTTCAGTGCAGTGAAAGTTGAATGCCCGTGCTCAGCCAATCAGGACAAGCTTGTGTGATTTTCAGCTCTACATGCTCCAGTGGTGACCTGACAGCCAGTATTCTAGCTATCACTGGTTGGATTTGACGTAGCTCATGTAATAATGAGGAAAAGTGCAGGAAAAGTTACTAAAATGCGCAGTTACTAAATGGATGTTTTGATGGACGTGAGCTGCCATAGTGGCCATGAGCTTTGGTGGTCAGTGGCTGACACAGGCCTTCGATTTTTCTAAACTAAATAGCTAGATCTGACAAAAAGATAACTCTGCATGGTAGTGTAAGGCAGTGGTTCTCACCTGGTCTCGCCTCAGGGTCCACATTCATCCTTAGTCATTAAGTCAAGGTCCCCACACAGGCTAACTTAAGAGCCATTGAATTTGATTTTGTAGAGTGAAAAGTGCAGTAATCCACAGTGCTTTCATGCACTCTGAACCCTCTGAAGGATAAATGAAATTCCCTTTAATGCTTTCAAAAAAATTTTACAAACTGTGACTTTGGGGGCACGCCAAAGTGCAGTGCAGTGCTCATCAGTGTCACTGCAGCATGACCCAATCAATCAGAACTGTCAGAATCTAAAAAGGCGCGCCTTATATCAGCAACATCTAGATAGGAGGCTCAATTCTAGTTGATGAGCTGCTTGTTACCTGGAAACCTGGATTGAATGATACGCTGCGCCCATTGAAACCAGCTGTCCAAGTGGAGCGTTACACTTTGGCAGTGGTGCTTTTATCATTGTATTGTGATTGGCATCTTAAACATCGTACTACATTTCAGTTATTTGCCACATGTGTTAGCATTTTTATGTTCTTGAAATTTATGAGTAAGAGTAAGAGTTGTCTTTATTGATCCCCCGAAGGAGAAATTCAGGGTGACACAGCAGCAGCAATTACAAGAATTGCAGTCTTATGCCTTGCAAAATAAATAAGTAAATTATGAGCCAAAGAAATATACAGTAGTATATCATGTGCATGTGCATAATGTATACAAATATGTATTATGCATATGCCTATTGTGTATGGTACCTGCATACATGTGCATGAACTTATGACAAATATGTCCATGTGCATGAAAATGAGACCATGTGGCGGCCCCTGACGCCCGGCACTGGGATCCAGGAGCTGTCTGACTTGGGAAATGAAAGCTTGGTTAGGATTAGGAGGATGGTGTCCATGTGATGTCCATGTGGTCCGTGATACTGGGTGTCAGAGACCTAGAGGAACACCTACTCGCCCCTGATGCTGTTTGGGTGCTGTGGCGTCATAGAGCCTGATGGCAGACGGCACAAAGGAGCCGCCTAGGCACTTTGAGGCTTGTGGCTGGATCAGTCTGTGGCTGAACGAGCTCCTGAGACGAATCAGTTCAGCCCAGAGAGGATGAGAGGGATTGTCCATGATGGCATTCAGCTTCCTCCTCATCATCCTCTCTGTCACCGCCTCCATGCTGTCCAGCCCCAATCCTACCACAAAACCGACCTTCTTCTTCTTTGTTGACGCCACAAGCCCTGATGCCACCTCCCCAACACACCACAGCAAAGAAGATGACGCTGGCTACTACAGACTGGTAGAACATCTGCAGCAGCTTAGTGCACACATTGAAAGACCTGAGCCTCCTCAGGAAGAACAACCTGCTCTGTCCCTTCCTGTAGAGGGTCTCAGTGTTGTCCGACCAGTCCAGTTTATTATTGAGGTGAACCCCTAGGAACTTGTATGTGTTCACCATCTCTACCTCCTCTCCCCGTATGGTGACAGGGGTGGGGGGGTCTCTTGTTTCGATGCAAGTCCACCACCAGCTCCTTGGTTTTCCCGATGTTGAGCTGGAGATGGTTGCTGTCACACCATTCTATGAAGTTCTCCACTAGACCTCCGTAGACCTCTTCCCTGTCATCAGTGGTGCAGCCGACAATGGAGGAGTCATCAGACAACTTATGGAGGTGACACCTTCCAGAGTCAAAGCAGAAGTCAGAGGTGTAGAGGATGAACAGAAAAGGTGGAAGTAAACTTCCTTTGGGTGCGCCGGTGTTCGATCGCCACGTCTGACAAGCAGCCTTGTTGCCATGTAGCGTGACGTTAAACTATCACAACTGGAATATTTGTTTCTTTTTCTTGATGTTTTCCTTTGGTGTGTGTGGTCATCACTAGCTAAACAGATGTACCAGCACTGGCTAACATACGGTATGCCACATTTGCCTCGCCCACTTTGTTATCAAGCCTTTGTCTAAATAACTGTAAGATCTGCTAACTTGGATATACACCACATCAGATTCAAACACCTTCACCTTCATTTTCTTCCCAGGCTTTCTCTAAGAGAAAAGAAAAGCCTTGGAATAAGTTAATAGTGCACTGCACAGCAATGCAATACCACCTCTGCAGTGTCAGCTGGTGATAGGCTTAGTCACCACTGTGGGAACTCGTTTGGTATTAGAATATAACAAATGTTAATTTATATGTAAAAGGTCCATGCTGTAGCTTCAGCTATAAAAATCAAATACTGTGTCACAGGTAGTAACGTTTCAGACAACACTCTCACCTTGTCAAGAAACCTGTGAACTTTGTATAACCCTGCTGACTCTGAAAACACTTCCACAACCAATTTAAATCACACAGAATGGGGAAAAAGATGTTTCCCAAGAGGCACACTGACAATTCACCGCAAAATGTAACAGTTTCTCTAAATTCACCAAGAGCACAGAGGGATGTTTACACGGTCACAGGTCACCACAAACAGGGCAGCTACTTTCTGTTCACCAGACGCCAGATACTTGTGAAGTTGCACTTCCTCTCGTCGTCGTCTCCAACTAGGACCTTTCTTGTGTTGTGTTGAAATCTCATGTGTACGTTGCTTTAGATTAAAGGGTCTGCTAAATGCCAACTGTAACTGTAACTGAAGTGCACCCAAAATAATGAAAGTGAAGGAAAAGGCAACTGCACAGCCTAAATATAGAAGAGGGACATTATACAACAAGTTTAGTTTTTGTATTCTTCACACATGGCTAGCCACCACAATTATACAGTCATACATATATCAAAGGTATTCAAGGCTTAGCAGAATTAGACAGATTGACATTTTTTATCAGTTGTCTGTGGTAAAATTTTAAAAGGCAATTCCATTAACACAATAATTCAGCGTGTATTACTTATATCAGACCCTCATGCATGACAATAGCCCGTGCTGCAGTTTTCTGTATCATCAATTATAAACTGGAGGGACAGTGATATGGTTCATCACTACAGTATCTCTTTCAGTGCCACTTTAAAGCATGTGGAATTAGGAGTTGATGTTCACAGTGTATGTCATCTCCCCATTACCAGGTCAGTTTTCCCCTGTCGTTTTGGCGTGTGCAGCTCTTCACTGACGTCGCATGTATTGGCCAACGAATCCTCCTCTGCGGTGTCACAGGGCTAAAAGTACAGCTAATGCAAAGGCAACCAATTTCTGAAAGAGAGGCCGTTGAGATCGCATCTCACAGCGAGACGCAGG
>OMLF01023248.1:13563-24007 GCA_900302615.1 Holocentrus rufus
AGCACGTACCACATATTGCGGCAGTGCAGGTTTGATTCTACCCTTTGCTGTATGTCATTCCCTCTCCCCCATCTTTCTTGTCTACTTATGCTGTTGTTGAATAAAACAAACAAATAAAAAAGTCAAGTGAGTACTGCTATTGTACACAGCACTTCCAATGCCGTCTCAAGAACAGGGTCATTAGAGGCAAATCCAGAGAACTTCATCTTTTTTGTATTGTTGTTTTTTTTTTTTTAACCTAGAGGATAAAACCACATCTTTCTCACTGTTATTAAACTTGTTAGATCACTGAACTTCACCAGTACTACCACTCAGTAGCGAGTGACAGGCTTGCTAATAAATCAAGAGCCATTAGGCGGCAGTATACGCAAAAAAACAGTCAATCGCTGACTCAAATGGTGCCATGCAAAAAGAATGGGAAATTTTGCCAGTGCGCATACTATCCCTATGGTCAGGGTTAACTGGAAGCAGAAGGTGCACCAATTTACTGTTTTCCTCAATACTGGTATGCCTCACAAGCCATGACGTAGGCACTTCATTTTGAGGGGGTGGGGGACAAAAAAAAGATGACGGCGCAGTTTGTCTTTGCTCTGAACAGCACATTCTGTTTTCACCACTTTTATCAGTTTCATTATAACTGATTAATACTGTTGCTTGCTGTCCTGTGTACCCACTAGTGTCTGTTGGATGGCCTGGGAGGCGGCGCTAGCTGTTCTCTGGCTCTCCTTGGCATCCTCGACCTTCTCTGTGATGTCAGGCAGGAGCTGCTTCAGCTCTTCCATCTCATTCCTCTCCTGTGCTGCCCCGTCTGCTCCCTCTGCTGCATCGATCACCTCCTGCAGCATGGCTACATAGACAGAGAGGCTGGGGTTAGCATGAGAAATGAAAATTCTTGACAAGAATGTTAAAAGCATGAAAAGCGAAATTAAAATGTATTGCTTTTAGCGGCCTCCAAAACGTTTCCCCAAGAATTTCCCAGGAAGTAGGAATTTGCTTCTTGAGGACAGATATGCTATGGTCTTATTCAAACCATAACAAATGTAGAAAATACAAGCAGTTGCCAGTGATTTAAACACCTAATCACATGTCTAAACCCACCCAACCCCAATGTTATCAGTCACCTCATTTAGTTTTAATGACACTGAGGTTGGACTTTAAGACGTGACACGTCACACAGAGACGGCTCTGAAACCCTGGGTCCTTACAGAAAGTGAACATGCTGTAGTCCTACCTAGGCGGTTCTCGATGACCTTTATGGAGCTGTTGTAGTGCTGGATGGCCTGGCTGTACTGATCCATGTAGCACAGGGTGGTGGCAACATGGTAGTGGCTCTCAGCCAGGAGACGGCTGTGGGGAGGCAGGTGCTTCAGCTGCAGGGCAAGGCACTCCTGGAAGTCGTCCAGCGCCTGGGGGTAGTTACCTGGGGAAGGAGTCAAAAGGCTGCTCACGGTGATGTGATTAGAACAATGGACGAATGCAGCCAAGTGTTAGGAGTGACAGGCAGGCTGAGACATTTTCATTTAAAGACCATTTAAAGAAAAATGATATTTTACCTCCTTGATTTTCTACATTTCATGTTCAACATATTTGAGCTGGACATTATGGGGGAAGGATCATTCCATAGAGTAAACCCATATCAATTAGGGCCACTCGTGGGGATTTTAAAGTGAAGAGTTTCATACAGTGTCTATGAAGAATTGGACCAAAAACAAAACAAGCGTCCATAGTAGAATAACGTCAATCCTGTGATACAGGACACCCAGGTGTTTGAGGGGAGGGACAGTTTGGTCAGCCTGTGCCAAAGTGGACAAACTGACTGTTTCCCATTTGCTCTGTAGGCCTAGCGCCCCGCGTTCCCCATTCCCATCTCTGCATTAATTGGCAAGTTAATCCAAATAGAACCTCAGTCTTGTGTGCACAGCAGGCTGTTAACATACCAGATTCAGCGCTGACTTCTCCAAGTTTCAGGTAGGCCTGTGCTGCCATCAGCTGATCTTCCTTGTTCTCCTTTCTGTGTGATACAGTCAGACCAGTGTAAACTATTAGCACAAGACTTAAATCTAAACAGATGTATTACAATTTCAAAAAAACAAAAGCTGTAAAAATTCCAAAATGCCTCCCGGAATGCTAGTTTTATTTATTTTTTGTGGTCATAAACTCACATTTTATGTTGTTGTTCACACATTGTTTGTACAAAAAGAGTGCATATTGGCAAATCTTTTATATGTCACACCAGCACAATGATACATTAAAATAGCTCACAGTTGCAGTTTTTTGCACTACATGACATTTATTAACTATCCAGCCTGGTATGAATAACAAAGCTTTTTGAAAAAAACGTTTCTCTGGATTTTTTTCATATATCCTGTTGTGTATGAACCTTATGACCTTGTAGTTTCACATTTCTGAAACGTCGTCATAAGTGAGCAGGTAGACCTTTCAGTGTTCATTGCTGGATAGCTTAGTTCACTGACATTTTGCACAACAACTGTTAAAAGTTTTGGACCAACTGTAAGATTTTACTGGTCTTGTAAGGTTAGATCTGTCCCGAGCAAATTTTTTAACCCATTATGATCCTGTGTGCACCCTCATATCCTCAGGCAGGACCCTTTTCTCTCTTCGAAAGTCTTGGCTTAGGATCTATTTTAAAAATCACTTTAACAGAATGTATATTGACTTCCTTTATGTGATTTATTTTAACCAGTTTTTTGTTAATCATATTGTCCTCACAGGGTGATGTCGCCTTTACCTTTTGTAGATTACTTTAGCTACCTCCAGCATTTCCCATGCCAACTGCAAGTTCCCAACTTCCTCCTCTTCCTGCAAGGACAGAAATGCAAACCTCAAAAAGTTCAAATCTTCACAGGAAATTAATTTAGGGCTGAGATGTGTGTGGTGTGGGGACGCACCTTGTCCTCAGCGTTTCCCTCTCCATCCTCATCATCGTCGTCATCGTCATCATCGTCGTCACCATCTAAGAAAGCCAGTTAGGCCAGCAAAAAGACATTTATTGAAGTGCAATGAGATGTTAAGAGTATAAACCAAAGAGGCATGGAGTCACAACTGAATACAAGTTTTACCCACAGTGCGAGCAATACAATCTAGTGTTCCTTTTCACCTTGCTTTCTGTAAACACCCTTAAAGCATGCCATTTAATTAAAAAAAAAAAAGTCAAAGTTCCCCCTTTATTCTCCCGCCTTTTGCTCCACCCAAACTGTGCTCTGAATCCAAATATTTACTGCCTTCTTCTTCCTCATCCTGTTCAGCTTCCAGCTTGGATTCCTTGTCTCCTGCGTCTTCACATTTAGGCTCAGCCGCAACCCCGTCGCCGTTCTGCTCTTCGACACCCTCAACCGTGTTTTCTTTAGCGCCTTCCTTCCCAGGAGACTCACTTGGATTTTTCCCCACACCATTCACAGATGGTCTTGCGTGCTCGGCTCCATTCACAGTCGTCTGGATTGAATTCTTTTCTCCCCCGTTGAGCTGAGAGTCTGGACATTTCTCTGAGCCATTCACATCAGCCTTGAGTTTCCCCTGATCATCTTTGATTGGGGACTTTGCAATGCCATCCTCCTTTTTCACATCAGTGCCGTTCTCCCCATTCTTGGCCTCTGTCCCCTCAGTCTTTTCCTGCTCAGCCATTGCCTCATACACCTGCCTTCGCAGCTCATCCCTGGTTTTCTCTGCACCAGAGGATAGCACGTGAAGAAATTATTCCTCAGTGGATTTTCATACCAAGGATGGGAATTTCGTGAATACCTTTAACAGTTTCCAACTCACCTGAATTTTGTCAACAGAATTTCTTTTTTTTTAATATGCAAATTAAAGATTAGTAGTTATTTCTAAACGTGAGATGATTGTTCTTGACTTTGAAATGGCTCACAATGTCCTTTCCTGATCAGGAACAGCAACTCAACAAATAAAGGCATGATCTGAAAGCAAAACACTGACCATCAAGGTTGTTAGCACTCTCAACGTTGGTGTTGTCAGGTTTCTCCTCTTCTTCAGACTCTTCAGGGACTCCCTCCAGAGCGTTACCAAGAACAGTATTCTCCATCCTAACAAAAACAAGAGAGGAATGCCACAAGGTCAACCAAAACAAACATGATACAACAGTAAAACAGGCTCTTGCACAAAGAAAAAAAAGGGGATGATATCCAAAACTTAGAGCAGAGTCACTACATGAACTAAAGCTAATGTTTCCCCAACATCAATACTAAAAATGACAATATAAAATTTTGGACTCCAAAGCCAAAGAGGGATTTCTAGGAGCAATGATTACTTACCACTTAAGCTCTCAAAGTCATAGCCATTAAAAGAATCGTTGTCAGAGAATTGGGGGACGGGCTGTGCTCCCTATACTGAGTGTAACTGCTGTGGTTTCATTTGAATAAGCAGATATTGGTAAGATATGATACTTAAAAAATATTCAGAGCTGGTGGCAGGGCTCCCAATCGGTCAAGTGTAAAATTTACTGAGTTTTTCATGACACAAAATATAAGATTGCCATTTCCTTCCGTTGACCCACATTTTAATTTTTTTGAATATGGGTCCTCAGGTCAAAGTACAGTTTCCCTCCCTGCCACTCTGAAGTGTGAGTAAGCATTATTAGTATGCTTGTTGACGTGCTGACAGAATTATTCACAGTGAGTGAGTGCAGTTAACTAACCTGGCAAGCTCCAGCAGGGACTTCCCACACAGGAAGAAGGCCTCTCCACACTCATCTGCAGTGTCCCCATACTTTGCTGCCCTGGCAGATGTTAAGAAAAAAAATGATGTTACCAGTGGAGCTGATTTGGCTTGGGGTGAATTTTACACATTTCATACACATGCAGCCGATAAATAAAACAAGACTATTGAAACAGTTTGAGAAAATGCACCACTGGAATTTGTTCAATGTGTTTAATTTTTCTTCAATACAAGTTGATTAAAAAAAAACAACAACAACAACAACAACAACTAGACATTAACACCCCTCACTGTAGCATGGGTTTTGCAGTCATACCTAATCGAATATAACAAAACCTCAGAAAATGCAGGGAATAGCTCAGCGTCCTATGATAGAGACATCCTCTCAATGAGTACATGACCTTTTGAACTATAAGGAGCCACATTACATGAAAACTCTCAAGCATCTCTTTAGTCTCCTCCTCCCAAAGCCGAATGAATGGCAACTCTCTTCCCACCAATACTTACAACATTGCACAGGCCTCCTGGAAGACATTGACAGCCGAAACCACATCGCCCATCACCAGATGCCTGTTCCCTGTGCCTATCATTTTCTTCGCCTCCTCCATAACGTCAATGGAGCTGCTGGGCAATATAATACAAGAAGATACATGCGGGGCTCATTGATTTCTTTATTAAAAAAAACATCCACATTTATCTGATAAAATAGAGGGTTAGAGGATTGAGAAAAGTGTATACCATTTCGCTCCACATAAGAACAGCACGGATACTCACCTGTCTGCAGCAGCTGTTGACGAGCATGGCTTCTCCTCCACACTGCAAACAGTTAAAAGATAAACATTCAACTTCAATTACTTCAGTTTTGCTACACCAATTCACCTTACTTGACCCCAACGTAAAAACGTAATACCACACATAACATAACTTAGTTAGAAAGTGTAGTGAACTTTTCCCTGTTGACCCGGGTTTAACGTTCGCCTCTAACGTTACTTTACGTTGTATTTAACAGTCATTAGCAACTCAATGCTGTTAGCCAGCTAGCCTAACAGTCGTGGTGCAGATGTTTTACAGTTGACGGCGTTAGCATCATCTGCCATTTGGACACTTAAATAATTACAATAGTTCGCTACGCGCTGGGGTAACCTAGTTAATAATAACCTAAGTTATTCTAACATAAACCAAGCGTGGTTAAGTTACTAACGTTAGCTGCTTTCTCTAGCCAGAAGCTAGCTAGCTGTGCTGCTAGTCGGATATTTGTGGCTAACGTTATACTGATTCAAACCACAAACTGCAAGCGTATCTTACCTTTCGGAGCTTGAGGCAGCGGACGTTTCCTCTGGCATTTTATTACTTAGCTGGCGTACAGCAGAGTGGGACGAAATAGTCGCTCTTCCTTGGAGTGAATGGGGGGATATATGAGTCTTCTCCTGGCTTTGTTGGCGCGCTTAAATAGAGAAAAGAAGGGTTTCCATTTCCGCCTAACTTGGGACGCGGGAGATTGGAATTAAAGGGGCCGCAGCACTAATGTACATCTACTATCCACTTTTAGACACCATTTTATTTCGCCTAGCTGCCAACTTCTCTCAGTTTCTCTTTGAGAAAACAGCAACTGACTACTTTTAAAACAGGGTTGGCGACACTGAGATCACCAGCTCTGAAAAGCCACTTGAACTGTCAGTAGCCACTAACTACCAAAAATCTGAATATAAATTTAAATTAAATGCAAGCCAGCAGACTCACCAGCTACAGCATACAAGTCATTTCATCACTAATTCAATCAACAGTGAAATAATAGTGGCCCCACAACAAGCACCAAACAGGAGCACCAATAATCTTTTTTGTCCAATAAAATTCATGTTGGAGTTTTAATCATCTGCAGCTCTTTTTTAAATTAAACATTGTAATGTTAATTATCTGCAGCTCTTTTTTAAATTAAACACTGCAATGTTTTTCTAAACGAACCGCTTGTAATTTTGTGTCTCACTGACAGTGACAATAAAACCGTAGGCTCGTTGAGATTAAGCGAATACGGAAGTGGACAGGAGTGAAACCTCTCGCTTCACCCACATAATCAATACGCTATGGTCTCATTTTGGCTGCGAACAAATATAACGTGCTCCCCTTTATTCGACCTCGACCGCACTCGATAACTTGTTGCTAATTGGATGCTATAAGACCTTTGATAACAATTAATCAAACCAAAATATGTTTTAATGGAGACATTCAAGTGTACTTTTCAGTGCCTCGTTGGCGCAGTAGGCAGCGCGTCAGTCTCATAATCTGAAGGTCGTGAGTTCGAGCCTCACACGGGGCAAGTCTTTTGAGCAGTTGACCGAGGTTGTGTTGTTTTTGTTTGGTACGGTGCCTAAGAGCGCCGCAGGAAAAGCTAACAACGTAGAACCGCCGCTCATGTCAACAGTCAGCTTGAGTGTCAGTGTCGAGGGTGTAAACATCGCTAGTGTCCTTTTTATTTTATTTTATTTTATTTTATTTTATTTTTTGTGTAAATTTGTTAATTTATACATGCTCATAATGCAAATAACATAGTAAGCTCAGGTTTTTCGAATGAGATATTTACAGCATTAATAATCATAAATAAATAAATCCAACAAATTAAAATTTTAATCCACAAGTCTACTCTAAACTTTGACAAGAAAAAGGAACACGATCAGGTAACTTTCAACTCTAAGATTGATGGGGATATAATGGACTGATGGAACAATGCTGTACAATGCTTTCTCTCTAAAAAGCCCCTACCCCAACTAATTAGGAATGAGCTGAACTTGGCACCTGCTCAAGTTTCAGCTCATTCCAGCTCATATCCTGGACTGTTATTTGCATTCTATGCCATGGTCTTCTGTCAGGCATTATTTCCTGGAGGAAACTTCTATGCTTATATCAGGTGACTGACATTAAGCAGAACATGGATGTCAATGTCAATAAAGGACCTTCATATCTCAAACTATGCTGGTTGTGTGCAGATAAACCAGGAATGATACATGTGTTGCTGGTATATTCCTGAAACAAACTGAATCCAACATCTGGTAACTCCAACATGTTTCAAATGAAAGATGTTGGAGTTATCACACTCAAAGCCAGGATCTGCAGTGTTGGCAGCAGATGTGGCAGTGGTTTGGACAAATCCATATGCCTCTCCCATCATTTAGAGGATTTGAGTAAAATTATCACTTAAGTATGCTAAATAATTTCTTTAGCAATTTAGTATGCTAAATTGTATTAATTTTAAGTTTAGGTGTTTTGTTTGTGATTCTGAAAATTTGAAATCTGTTATCATCAGTGAACAAAATTCCAACCACACAGACTTTTTGTTTTATTCAACTTTATTCATACACAGGGTTCACACAGCCTCCCGAGAGTAAAATTGAAGACCCTTTCAAGCACTTTAAAGGACCTTAAACCAAAATTTCCACACTCTCAAAGCCTTTATTATCCAATCTAAAATTTTACTTTACATGCAATTGTGACAAATAAGGTTTACAGTATTCCGTTACACCCAGAGCACCTAACTTTAGGGCTGGGAATTATATCAATATAATATCTATACTGGATATCGCCTGGGATTTTGGATAATATCGTCGATAATATCGATATCAATATCAAGGTATTCATTCAAAAATATCATGATTTTTGATTTTGTCTATTTTGTCCATCCACAGTGTAGGGAAGTGGCTGTGCAGGGCAAGTTTCTGCAGGATGTTGTGTCCATGGTGCCTGGAAACAATTGATTTCTCATTTAGCGTTTAGCACAATGAACATAAAAGTGGTCCTGAGTTTCCGTGGAGCCTCAAACCACAAACCTGAACAACTTGACAGTTCCTACCTCAGTCCAGAGACATTTTGCTGACCGCAACCAGGAAGCGTTCAACAAAGCTCTTTTTTGCTGCCAGCACTTGATCGACACGATGATGTCAGCCCGTTGGCAGAAGTGCATCAAGTGAATACAGTCGATATACCTGAGCCCTCCGTTAAGCAGAGCGTTCATAACGAGAGCTGGGCTGCAGTTTTGCACAGTGGCTTCCAGGGCCAGATTAGCCTGTTCCTGGATGAAGGCATTGGACTGGCCCACTTTGAGCAGCAGTATGCCGGCTGTCTGCTCTGCCTCACCATCCATGGCCCTCTGAAGGTGAGTGTACATCTGCCTCAGTGTGGCTATAGCAGCCCGGGACACTGCAGAGCGCAGGTTTTTCACCTGGAGAGAGGCAATGAAGATCACAAGTAAATGGCCAGACTTCTAACACACATGCACTGTACAAACACATGCATATACACATACAAGCAAAGACAAAAAGACAAATGAAAACAACACCTCCTGTGTAACAGCCAAACAGACTTGGTGAAGTTTGGCCTCCAGGACTTCTGCATGGTGCTGTGCCAAAGCTCGAACCAGTGTCAAGCCATCAATTTTCCTCTTCCTGTGTTTCAGTGACAAGAATTGTTGAATTGTAATTTATTTATTTATTTAATAGGGACAATGCAATTAACATAGTTTCAGTGCATGCCATGGATTTGATGTGTGCCTTTATCTTATCCTTTATCATATCATATCATGGAAGAAGCTATGTGTTCACAGGACACTCTTCAACAGGTACATTCACCTTCATCACTTGATGTTTACTTTTACAGCCTCCGTAAATTTGGTTTTAACAATTAAATAAAGGAAATGAGCTCGTTGTGAGGGTAATGTATTGTCAATCAGGTCTACTAACAGTTGAGTCCAATGCCTCAATGAGGCAAAAGATAAAGGGATTTTTGAGATGGATGTGAACCATAGAATTGTTACTTTTGGAATAACCTTCTACATCAAAGTCAGAAATTTAAAGGGATTTTGTTTTTTTTCTTATTTTTTCTATTTCTCTAACCTAGTGACGTGAACAAAATTTTAAGAAAGTGGAGGTGGGGCATAGCTGCTCAACACCCAGAACCAGTCAGTGTGGGGAAAAAAGCACTTTTAGTGGACATACTTTAAAAAGAAAAAAAAAAAGAATTATGTAAATCTTGCCCTGATTATAGCACAACCATAGCTGTGAGCAGCTCTGCCCCAGCTCCACAAGGAGCACTCTCTTGAATTTGTGTCACGGAGTGCCTGTGTGCCTGTTGATAGACTTGATATAATTAGTGGAGTTTTTTTGCTCTTCAGCATGGTGTGCAGTGTGCCTTTCACTTGTTTTAAATTGCTTGTTGTGGCACACAGGTGCTCTCAATGACATCCCCTTATGCAGGGAGCCATCTGATTGGAGGAGGACAGCATAAAAGGCTGGAGCCAAGGTAGGGAGCTCTCTCCCTCCCAGTGGCGATTTTGGTATGAAAATTCTGGTGGGGCCACAGAGTATTCACAAAAGAAATTTTGATATTGTAATCCAAACATAACATATATTACACTCAACCATACTCTCAATACAAATACAACTTGCTGCGAGCAAGTGAGACAGGGGGTCACAGTACCGGTGATGACAAAATGCTAAAATCATTCAACCACTTCTGGTTGAATGATCTCGTTTTATCTTTACCTTCTTGAAATATGGCAAAGTCATCCGGTCGATGTGGTGCCAAACGTTTTATCTCCAATTTCTGCTCAAGGGGTAAAGTGCTAAATCGCACAGTCGTTAAATAGTCCACACGATTCATAATCAGTACTGTATCGTAAATTCATATCAGTACCTCGTTAGCTAAGGCACAGCTAGCACAGCGTGTGGTGCCCGCCCTTTCGTCAGTAAAATCAACCAATGGGAACGCT
>OMLF01023256.1:6181-18010 GCA_900302615.1 Holocentrus rufus
ATGATCTACTCAGGCTGAAAGTAAAATTCCTTCTCTGTCTTTGCACACACACACACACAGATACACATACACACACACCCTTGTCTGTCTGTCATATGAGTCCACATCACAGGAGATAGAATTAAGACGTCAATTAAGAGCGGAGGTATGAGTACAGCTGGATCTTTCTCCCATATCGTTCTCCCCAGAGGAATACAGTTAATTCCCTGATTGGATATTACTGAAGGGAAAATCCCCCCGCAGGCCTAAAAAACCTCTCCTATTTTCTTAAACATGGTTTAAAGCTGCACAAGACATGATTTTTCTAAATAAAAATCAACTCAACAGCCTAAATCAGAAAGCGGAGCTCCACTTCTAGATCACTTCTAGCTGGCATGTCAAAACGATGAAACCTTGTGATGATCTTTGTGATGAGTTCAGATTGGAGAACATACATTTTATGGGCATCTTTAAACAGAAAAGAAGTAAACCTGTTATCCGCAACCAATGGTGCAATTTTGAGGTGTTACACTAATCTGTTGGGAAGCTATCTGACTTTTTGTGGTACGCCACGCCCACTTTTGACTGAACAGATTGAAAAGTTAATCGGGTCTTCTGTCGCCCATGACATTCCTGATCCAAGTTTTGTGATGATGTGTGAATCGGTTCAGAAGTTATTCCCCCCTTGCCAAGGGGTGCAAAAAGCCACCTCTTCCTTGGCCCATGACCAACCTTCCTATCAAATTTGGTGGAAATCCAAGCGTCCATTGGCGTGCCACGCCCACTACCATGCCCTCTTTAGCCCAAATGTTGTGAAAAGTTCGGCACTTCTTCTTTGTCCCATGACTAACCTTCCCACCAACTTTGGGGTAAATCTGATCATCTGTTTGGAAGTTATTACACTGTGTGATGAACAGACAAACAGACAGACACCGTTTTATCGTCCCAAAAAGTAATACTACACACAGGAAGATATTTCCAAAAACATTATATCTTTTTCCTCCCTCATAACTTTGGTTTTCTTCTGTATTAACCCCGTGTTTGATTATAACTCGGAACTTGGGATTCCCAATCTCAGCAAGCAAAACACAAACTATGTTGGCATCTGCGTTTTTCCAACTTGGAGTAGCTTGAATGCATGGAGGTCATAAATGAAGTAATTCTTACCTCCGACTTTCCACCTACATCCTTGCATTGAGGTTATTGTAGTCTTCAAAATACTGAGTTACCTCTTGATGCCAACATACTGAAATTTTGTAGTGCAGCTTTGCAGGCTACAAATATTAAAGACAACTCTTCAAAGGTCTATCTTGAGCTGACACATGATTCTAAAAAGAATAATCCTTGTGGTTTTTATCTTGTCAGTGAGTGCAGAGCAAAATGTAAATTGGCTAGGAAGGCTAAATGCACATGAATTTGAGTGTCACTGATATTCCACAGTTCTGTGAACGAGCTAATAGAGAACACCCACACATTTAAATCAAGGATCTCCAGTAATCTGAAGTTGTTTTCAACTTGAAAAGAGCCTGCCACTTCCTAGTGTACACAATTGACAAGATGTTTTCAAGTCTCCCAGCAACGTGAAAGTATTTGGATGAAACTGTCCACACAAATTCAGCCAATGTCCCACTAAATGGATATCCTCAATGCACTCTTAGGTCCTCCACAGAACACCTCTTAAATGTCCCCAAAGTCTCCATAAAGAAAATCGGAGATGTTGCTTCATCATCTCAGCACACAAACTTCATTCAAATGTGTATTTCACACCATCTATCTCTTTATCAAATGCTCCTTCCCTCCCCAAAGTGACGAGGTGGTATTCCCACATTGTTGGGGAAAATGCCTTGTGGCCCAAAGCGTCCCTCCTCACCACCCCCGAAGGTGGTTTGCCTGATCGGATGACAATGTGCCTCCAAGTTGCACTGCACCGTGTTTACACATGTGCTTAGTGCTGTCGACTTGTAATCAGGTCATCTGAGAGGCACGTTAAAACAAAGGGTGAATGGGGTCTAAACTCGAGCTAGTTTTCACTGGTTCTGGTAAGTGCTGCACCTCTTGTGGAGTTTACTAGTGATATGCACCATATTAAGGCATTGAATATTTACCAATTATTCATCATCATGGCTCTGAGTTCAGTTCATGACATACGTTGCATGTCATAATCTCACTGCCCATCATATGTCGTCCAACAAAGCAGAAGTGGCAGACAGCAACCTTTGAAAATGTTTTCTTTTATCAAGAGTGTTTTTTTTTTGGATCAGGTGCAGTGGTATTCATGAGAAGCATTAAGTTTTCAGTGTGGTGCTGATACAAAACAGTTGACCTGCACTTTCTTTGTTATCAGAGGAAGCAGGAACCAGCGGCCAGCTGGGAGGAGACTGACTAAAAATACCATCCAAAGTCCCCTCTAATAATGTCAAACAAGCCATTAAACACATGTAGACAGAGCTTGGCGTGTGTGTGTGTGGTAAAACTTTACAATTTAGATGTGCTGTGACATGTCATACAGAGTGCTAGCACAAAATGAAAACAAATACAGTAAATAAAGCCTTTTTCAAATTAAGAGCCCCTTAAAGATCAGAGGGCTTTAACAGAATGGATTGTCTACATTATAAAGATACTGGTCATGAACTTCAGACAGTTTTTCTCCAAAATAGATACACCATATAAGGGGTAGCGCTGTTCATGTAAATGTGTGTAAATGTGTGCATATCTGTGTGCACTCATTTCTGTGTTGTTATGCACGTTGGTATGTGTTTGTGTGTGTGTGTGTGATCAAGGGAACCCTGTGATAGGAAACCACTGAAGTGGGTGTGGCTACTCAGCTCATCTGCTACCCTTGACTTTCTTTCTACACCAGCATGAAAACAATAGGAAATTCCCTGTCACCATTTGTTAAACACACACACACACACACACACACACACACATCACACAATCATACAATCACAAAATGGAACCTAACAACATGTTTTACAGTTTTATCAGTGTTAAATGGCTTGAACTTTCCATGCTTTGCTTGCCCATTATTTTCAATGGTCTGATGGTCTGTCAGAATTTCCACGTAACATAAAGACCCATGGAAAGACAAGCAGACAGGCAGGCAGGACAATTAAAAGGTGCTATGTGTGGCATTTACACATCAATAAAACCGCCACCACATCAATTCAGACACTGTATAATTACTGTAAACAAAGAAAAACATCAATGTATCAGGACTGGAACGCACAATTAAATGCTAATAGTTGATAAATGATGAATGAATGTTTTGATTAAGATATGAGTGATTAGATTAAAACCCATGATCGGATAAAAGCACTTCATCAATGTATTCACTCATGAGCCTAAATTTATCAACAATATTTTTTATCATTTAATCTTTGTGAGTTCTATTCTTCATATCACTGAGGATTGGTGGGCTCTTCTACACTGCATTTTGTCATGGCAAAAACAACAGGATGATGGAGCTCTTCTTCTAGCACTATCAAAGTAAAAGCCTTCAGAGGCAATTACTTCGTTTACGCTTGTCTTCTCGCAATATGAAGCCACAGAGAGTCACTCAGCCACATCAGTCTTTTCTGCGGTCGCGGTTTGAATGTTGACCGAATGCTGCATGTGTATGCATATGTGTGAGTGTGCATCTGTGTGTGTGTGTGGTCATGGTTGTGGGATATCAGTGGTTGTAAAAAGGACAGGACAGATGTTGCAAGGCATAGGTAAAGGTTTACAAAGTACATGTACAGATTACACACCAAGCACACACATACACACAAATATGCACACATTGCTGAATGTCCCTCTATTCCCATTTTATTGTTATTAGTGTTTAATCTAGGCTGTAATCCTCCATTTTTTTGTCTTCCCTTCTTCCCTATTTAATTTTCTTACTATTACCCTCTGCTTTCTGCAATGCTTTCACACAAACACCCACACACACACACAGACTCATATGTGATCATATATGACGATATAGTAAAGGGAAACACTGCTATTGCAGCTATTTATGTATTGTCCCAGAAGTGATCTTGTCCTACCTTCCTGTGACTTCTTTTCCTGTCTTGGTGTGGGCATGGGTGCAGTCTTGGTGGGACACCCTAGCAGGGGTGACGCCCCACCATTGCTGAGGGCCCTGGGCAGTGGACTCAGAGTTGCCGGGGTGATGTCAGCATCAACAGGCCGGGAGAAGGAGGCAATCCTCTGTAAGATGGAGCCCACACTGTCTTTGCCATCACTTGTGGCATCTTGCAAAGGCTCTGCTGCTCTGGGGATGGAGGGGCTAGAGGGGCCAGAAGGTGTCGAGGCCATATGGACCACCTGGGGCCCACAGAGCAGCTCCAGCTGAGGAGTCTGGGCTGGGGAAAGGGGCACTGGGGAACGGCTCACCTCTGGGACAGGCATTGAGCCCTGGGAAGAAGTTGGAGAGCGTGGGGAGAAAGGTAAAAACGGGTGGTGGAGGGAGAGTGGCGGGGTGTCAGAGGCACTGTCCAGGCTACTGAGGGAGGCTGTGGGACTGGCTGAAGCTGATGGTGGGCTGGTAGGATACTGGAGCACTCCAGTACTCCTAGGAGGAGGCTTGGGGGGATTAGGGCTCTGCACTCCTCCCTGAGGCTTGGTGGTGGAAGAGGTTGAAGCACTGTTCACCAAGTTGTCCAGGTCCAGGGGAAACTTGTTGAGACGTGGGGTCTCTTTGATCTTGGGCTGGGGGGCCTGGAGCACCTGGGGACCCTGCTGCTGGCAGTGGTTGTGGTTGTTGGAACCAACGTAGCCATCCTCCCCAAACGAACTTGCATTATGGGGACGACCGTTCCTGTTGGCACTGGCATACCTCAAACCTGGAGACATCTCACCTCCACCTCTCTGGATACCCACAATACCTCCTCCTCTATCCCCAATTTGGAGGTCTAAGCTGGGCATGGAGCCATGGCTCACCCCGCGGGGCTCTGGAATGCCCCCCAGCACCATCCCTGGCCCCTCATGCACCTCAGAGTGGAAAACACTCCCATGGGAGGAGAACTTCTTCAGGGCATGGTTGCCTCCCAAGCCAACCCCTCCTCCCAAGCGCTGCTGCATTCCTGGCTGTTGCTGGAGCTGTGCCTGAAGGTGGTGGTATTCCCCTGGAGGTGGGGAGCTGGGATGAGACCCAGGCTTGGTCAGAGGGAGGACCCCTCCACCTACTCCAGAGTACTCCAGGCTGGATGAAGAGCTGTGAAGGCTGTCATTGTCACTGCCCGGCCCTGACAGCGTGGAGAAGTAACCGTTGGGGTTGAACCTGTTCTGGAAGGACGCGGCTCTTGTCACTGTGGTGCCGTTGTTGTTGATGGCTGGCTTGTTCATGGTGCCTCGGTTGAAGGACAGGCTGCTGACAACTGTACGGGACTTCAGCACCGGGCTGGGATTTGAACTCAGGCTGATTCGGGAGTGGTAGGCTGCAGATCCCAGGCTGTTGTTGTTGATATTGAAGGCTGCTGACGGGGATTGGACGCTTCCTCCTCCTCGCCCCTCATTGGCTTTGTTGTGGTTCAGAAAGAGGTGAGAGGAGGAGGGGGAAATGGGGGAGGAGACAGGAGAAGCAGAGGAGAAGGCCGGGAGGTCATCCACATCTTCAATGTCAAAGGATCTCTTCAGTGCTACAGGTAGAGAGGGAGAACATAAGACCCATTAGAAAATTTGTCAGTTGTAACCACTTCACAGGACTGTTATTCACAGGTCTGATACACTAGAACATACAGTGTGAGTTAAGGAGGGATTTGATCTAGGTTTACATCCAACTGCCTTCCACTTAAAATTTTAGATTCTTGAGAAGTGGTTGGAAAATAATATGAATGCAGACAGTAACAACTGATAGCAAGTAGTAGTCAGCAAATGTTGCCTATGAACTATTGTGTACCAAGATGCGCCTCACACCACTGTCTGGTAACTTTTCAGGAGGCCTGGAACTTTCATCAGACTTTTATCATGTCAAATACACATAGTTCTAATTGCACTACATATCCAGTTGAACCAATTATCTACACAAGCATGAAACATCAGAAGTCCAATAACGTGTAAGCTAAGGCCTGGTACTAGGCCTGTGCGGAGTTGCAGATGTACCATCCATGTACCTTGGTGTTCATGCTACTAATGGCGATTGATTGTGATTGAGGACCCAAAGCACCAGTACTTTGGGTCTTATTCCACTGCAACTGTACCAAACCCTTTGGCACCTCTTGGGTGCTAAAAAAACAGGAACTTTTGATCTTCCACTGGCCAAGGGTCCAGTTAAATTTCTTGAACTGCCCAACATGTGGGACCCAAACAAACCAACGGGACTCTGGGGGCAAGACTACTGCCATTTTTTGCTGATCGTTTTACACACTTGTGTATCACTGAAGCCACTGACAGCAGCCGCCAACAGCTGCAAGTGGAAGGATTTTGTTGTTAGCTGTTGAGCATCTGAATAAGCCAAATAGGGAAAAACACGTGATCAGAGTTCTCACTGCCAGTTGGTCACAAGATTCAGTGGGAGCAGGGAGAAATGAGAAATGAGAAATATCACTGTCTTTGAAGGAACTGGACTTCCAGCATGATTCTGGCCAATGCTGAGTAAAAATAAAGTTGCTCACATTTAAAAAAAACAATGTGTGACCATCACAAAAAATAAGCATTTTATTACAATGAAGTTTTCCATTGTCTTTTTCCATTGTCACTACAACTGTTACTGTTTTCCTGAAGTCAGCTGAAACACAACTGATAATTAGAACTGTATCTAGCGCCGGTTCCTGTTTGCTCCCATTTGGGCAAGTTCTGGTTTTTTGTTGTGCAGTGGAAAAGGTCCCTTTAGTAGTAGTGTGGTGTAGTGTGTAGTATGTGTGTTTGTCCATTCACCAGATCTGCTTGCTTGGATATTGTATGTACACCTTCATTTGTGCATATGTGAGAGTGTGTGTGTCATTTGTGCATATGTGAGAGTGTGTGTGTCATTTGTGCATGTGTAAGAGTGTGTGTGTGTATGTAAATAGTGTACATGCCTTTGTCTTCCTAGGTGGTCTGGTGAGGTGTGTTGAAAAGCTGAGATCATTTCAAGAGATTTTCCTTTCAAATCAGAACACCATGACAGCTTAATGTCTTTCCCTAAACACAACACACACATACCAGCACACATTGCTTTCAATCTACATTCCAAACGGGTTTGTGGTCCCATTATAGTCTGTAGCAACATCACTGAATGGTTCTGTAAAGTGAGTTTAAATGCCATTCTATGAGCACAGCTGAAACACTTCGTCCTACTAATGACTTTTTTTAATCTTTCCATGAGGGCCTTTTAGGTGATGTAACAGCCATATTGGAGGTTCACAACTCTTAAGCAACACTGGCAGTGAACAGCTGATGGGTTTCTAAACATACAATAATTTGGCCATCTCAACACATTAAACTGACTATCTGATTTGCAAACTAGCTAATGTATCCAGTAGGAGCTAAAGTTAGTGGTTAGTAGCCTTATGTTGACATTAACATGTACAATACATGTACAGTTTTGTTGTAAACCGTAAATATGCAGATGTTCCATAATTGTATTTTGAGGAACAATAGTGCATGACATTTGAAAAATGAATCTATATGAGGATTTTATTTTTTTTTTTTTTATTTTTATTTTTTTTACATTTTTTGAAACCATGTGTTGATGTTCTCTCTCTTGTACTCTGTGTCTCTCATTCGGTTCAATTCAATAACTTTAGTGGCATAACAGATTTTTTTCAACAGCTTGGCAAAAAAGTAGGCCTACAAAATAGATTTTTTTCAGAAATTACAAATAGCTTGTGGTACAAACTGAAAACCCATGAAGTACATATTAGACACTGTATTAACCACTGTGTATATGCACACACGTGCACATGAATATGCTTGTGTTTCTGCTCACAAAACTTCGTTTTTCTCAGCTCTGAATAATCTTGGTCACTGACGACTTCTGCCTTCGTATTGGAACAGTGTCCCAGCCTTTTTTCAACACACACACACACATACACACACACTGTTCCTTCCTGCTGCAAACACAAAGGGTGGATTGAGGTCTGAGCTTGAGTTGGGGCATCCAGAGGCGTGTTGGGTTACAGATGGACCACTGCAACACGACCCACAGTCCTTTTCAGTGGAAGACAACAGGGGATAAAGGGGCAGGACTGGAGTTCGTGTGTGCATGTGTGTGTTGGGAGGGTGGTTCACACAGGAAACGGAATTTTAATCTTCCTTGCTAAAGGGTTGGCAAAACGAACACTGTTGCCAGTACACCAGTATAACTTTGGATGCTATGGATTTTTATGAGCTCACATCTACTGCTTGAATCTCATTATTTCACTTGATTGAAAAAGTTGCTGAAAGGTTCCCCATAAAACATTTTAACATTTTAACATTTTACTTCATGCTGATGTAATGACCCACACCAATGATAAAAAGTTGTAGCGTAAAAATGAAAGTAGAGACATAAGTTGTCTACTTGCATTCTTTTGTGAAATCAGGATGATTTTCTATATCAGTTCAGAACAGTTTTCAAATATGCTAATTCTAGTTACTTATTTTGAATGAACTAAATGTACACTAATTTTGGTGCTTTTAGAAAACCCTGAGCTATTTGGCCTTAATCTGTTGGAGAACTGGCTTAACGCACAAAAATCTCTCAAAAATCACCTCAGAAAACAAGATATCTGAACAAGGTTGCTGTGCTGTGAGTGCAGGGCATTTCAGTAATGTTAAAAGAAAAAGTGATTAGGCTGATAAATACATCTCCAAATTTATGTTACTGACCAAACAATCTTACTTTAGCCAAAGCTAAATTCCATAGAATTAGGATTTGTAGCTAGAGTCAGGCCTGTTCACCTGTACAAACCTCTGGCATTTGGTTGTTAGACAGCTAGGGTTGGTTAGCAGTCTGACTTAACAAGCAATCGATGTTAACAAGCAATGCACCACCCCAGCTAGTGTAGAAATCAGGCACATCATCTATGAATGCAATTAAAAGGATAACAGTGTACTGACGCCACAGCCTGAGCTCTAATTGCGTTACATCTAGAAAATGAGGGAGAGCAGTAAAGATGTTGCTCTGACTCATACAGCTTTTCACCATGTCGGGTGATTTTTATTTATTTATTTTGATCAAGTCCAAAGTATTTGACAAGTCTTTGAATAGTCATCTTTGCCAGTTACAATTTCTAAATCTCCAACCACTAAGGTCCAGTGCTCTGAAGCTTGCTGAAATGGACTAAAATTTTCCAGCCCATTTAGCAAAAAACCTCAGTAAAACCCACCACTGCATTTTATCGCTTCCAGATCATTTGAAACACTGAAATAAACATTGATCTAATAGGAAACTGAGGTTTTACACACCATGTTATGGAATATGAAATGTGCTCTTGTTCATTCAGTTCATTTTTAATGGCCGGTTCTAAACAAACAGAACTCTGTTGAGACTGCAAAGTTGTTTAGGCTTTTTAAAGGCGTTGCTCACAGCCATTATAGCCTAAGCACTGATGACATCCAATACAGCACCAGTGAGTGTGTTACATCACCTCAAAGCACTCTATGTCCCTCTATCAAACAATCCTACCTAAGCTGTTAAACATTTCAGCCTATTTTCACTTTTTTATTATGATTATTATTAGAATTTAAAATTGTTCGGCATTGCTATGTGGTGCATGGTAGACAATGGGAGCTCCTGGTATTTTTCCATAGTCAGTGCATTTAGCTGCTTCTGCTGTGTAAACAAAGTTATCATCAGTTCTACCTAATCAGCCCATCACCTACAGCACTGCAGATAATGTCATTCTTGCCTATCACTGTTCGCCTCTGGAACGGGCAATTATTCTTGCATCTTGCTTGCTTGAGTGTTTGTGTGTAAATGAGAAAGAAAAATGACAGGACAGAATGGAACCATTAACTACTTTAAGCTACCAGTTCCTTCATGCTGGAGGAAGCTGAACTATAGTAATGCTTCCCTGAGGTGAATCTAGTTTTTTTAGGTCAGCGGGAAAAAGGAGTTATGACTACTTTTATTTGAGAAAAAAAAATCATATCTATCGCCAATGTCCATCCATCCATTTCCCATATCCACATATTCCTATTCAGGGTGGACCTGAGCATGCATTGGGTAAAAGACGGAAAAAGAACGACAGGGAAACACGTCACCAGTCCATCACAGGGCCAAACACACTGTGGGCAGTTTGGAGTCTCCAATCCCCCTAGACTGCATGTCTTTGGACTGTGGGAGGAAACCCAAACTAACACAGAAAGAACAGACAAAATGTCCAGAAGCAATTGGTGAATCATTGGTGTTGATCAACAACCCAATCCAACCCCCATGGATATATGTTCATTCTATGCAATGGGGCAGTTAACAACTGACTGGATCCATATCAAGCTACACTATTCGGATTTTGCACAAAGAACACGGGAAGGAACGGTAATTTTCCACTGTACACAAACATTGCTAAGGTGCTTAAGTCAATAAAGATAAACATATTAAACAGACAACAACTTGCAAAAAGTGGGAGAAGTACCGAAACACACACAAGGGCAGTGCATTCAGGCTTAATAAGCTGAAGTATGTGTGTGTGTGTGTGTGTAGTGCATCCAAGAGCTAGGGTGTGATTGGAGGGGCTGCTCTCATGTCATTAAGACCCAAACAGCCTATGTGTTGTATGACCAAGAGCGATGACCTCTGAGTGGCTGACACACACACACAGCATTCATTCAGTATCGAGAGCTCGCGCTTGTGATGGTGGTATTCAAGCTGCTTCAGAAGCGCCTCTGTGGACTGAGGTTCACGCATGGCACTCTCAACATGATAGGTTTCATAGGATCGGTAATGAATAAGCGGCCAGTGTCAATTAATAGTTAATGAATTTGATAAGGGAATTGTTGAAAACAGTGGATTGAAATGAACGGGTGGCCCTTCCAAAACCTGTAAACAATTACTGTCAATGGCACACAAACTGTAATGTCATTAGGCCGCTGAAACAGCTCTTAGCCAATCACTGGCTGATTATGATCAGAGCCCCGTGATAAGCACTAGTCTCTACAGGCAGACATAGTTTAGCCAATCAAATACCATACTGTAAAACAAATACCTGTATTTGTTACAGATAGTCCCATAATAGACTTTTTTCACTGCGGCCATTTTATGAAATAGCAGGTGTTACTAATGCCATTAAAGCTGCTGTAGGTAACTTTTTTACTTCACAGCTTTGACAAATTATACACAGATAATCCGAGCCAAAGTAAATCCATTGAGAAAAAAATCCAGTCTTCCGGGCTTCTCCTTGTGCTGTAATCTCGTTTGTTGAAATCCACCGCACCCGTTATGTAACAACCAATCAGGGAAGGAAGTGTTGCTATCTCAGATGCACATGCAATGTGCACTGCTGCTGCGTGACACTCGCCCCTCTGACTTAGCTTAGCCTACCGGAGCCATAATGCATTAGCTTAGCTTACTGGAGCTGCAGAGTGGCAGAGAAGGAAGCCGGCTCGCCAGTTCATAATCACCCATCACATCGCCAACTGAGTGCACAAGCGTGCACGTGGATAGGAAGCACTCAGAGAAGGTACTGAATCTCTGGTGGGCGCTGTTTGAGCTTTTTGAGTTTAAATTTCCGACGACATTCAGCTCACTCTAGAAAGTTACCTGCAGCAGCTTTAATGAAGGTTCTGTTCTATTAAACAGAGAAACTGGAAAGACTCTGCTACACTTAAATGGAACAGAACCTTCATTAATGTCATTAGTAACACCTGTGTTTGCCTGCTATTTCATGTCAAAGTAGCTGCTATGAAAAAGGGCTATTGGTGCAGTGATCCAACGGGAACATTTAAGGGATAATATGTAGG
>OMLF01023262.1:0-10412 GCA_900302615.1 Holocentrus rufus
TCTCTCTCTCTCTCTCTCTCTCTCTCACACACACACACACACACACACACACACTCACACACACTCACTCACTCACTGACTCTCTCACACACACACACACACACACACACACACACACAAGATGTGGCTGGTTATCACCTCAGTGAACATATGTCAACATATTTGACATTTGTGGACACAGCAACCCAATGATTAAAAAAAAAAATACTCACGAGCACAGATATTAACACATTTTACTGGGATTATACTCGTGCTCTTAAAAAATGTATTATCAGTACCGGATACTGTTTCATCTGTATCCCGTACTGATTATTTATTTATTTATTATTTATAGTATTTACACAATATATCC
Organism: Holocentrus rufus; assembly: GCA_900302615.1. Lineage (NCBI taxonomy): Eukaryota > Metazoa > Chordata > Actinopteri > Holocentriformes > Holocentridae > Holocentrus > Holocentrus rufus. The sequence continues at coordinate 353 of OMLF01023262.1, forward strand.
TGTATACATTACATTGTGTAAATAAGACACCTTGCTGTATGTTTTTTTCTCTTTGACAGAACTAGGCTAATGGTTCCTGTAGACTTCAAGAACCAAACCAGGTGACATGTGAAAATGGTATCGAACATCTTGTCTCAGTCAGGGTAAGCTGTAAAAATGCTAGTAGTATGCTAGTAATGTGAGTATTCATTTAAAAAAAACCTGCGGGCTTCAGTCAAGTATGATACCTTGCTGGTAGTACTGTGCCACAAAACTTATGTTGTACATTATAATTGGTACAGTTGTCATAAATAAGGCAAGTTTTGGGCATTAGACTGATTTTTTTTAAATGAATTATTACATTATTACTAATTACGACGTAGACTCTCAGAAGTCACAGGAAATTACAACAAATGAAATGTGTGCCTATACACCCAATTATTTCCTGTTTGGAACCTCAGCGGCACTGTTCAGATCACTTCATGGCATTTCCCCAAACGATAGTGACTGGCAGTTGCTTGATCCCATTGTGTGGGGGATCAATGTTTGGGTTCAAGCTGAGGCTATGCAGCTTCCAAACTTGTTTTTCTTCCACAGTCTTGCAACCTCATCCATCTGCCCCGGTGTGAATATCAGCAGAGCCTATTCATCTGGTGGCACTCCTCCCCACATCCTCCCATCAGCCTGGCTCATCACCCTCTCAAAGCACATTCACAAGATGGAGAGGACGTGGAAGTGTTATGAATAGCACCACAGCTAAACTTATTTGCTTATCCCTGTTGAAGCAAGGCCCTTCATCTTCATTTGGACTCAACTATATTAAGTACATACTTAGCCACTTCTCCCTCTCTCTCCAATTCTGAGGTGCCAACACCAAAACCTGATTTTTAGTGTTGTTTAAGATATGAGAAATTTTCTGCTATCAAACTCTAGTGAAACTGAGCTGGAAGTATCTGAACATAATATGATGCCATGTAATCTGTTTTTAGCCAGCAATTCACAGGAATAAGAAAAACACCAAATAACAAAATCTGAAACAAGAATGTAAAATACATTACAGTTTTTAAGAATTTAACACTTCCCCTAACCTAATCCTAATCCTAAATCTTAAATGCAAACTAACTAAACTAACGCTTGAAGAAGTGAGTACTGGCAAATTTAACATCATGTCACATGTTGTCAGTCTGAAGGTCTAAAACTCAAAATGGCTCTTCCAAGGACAGAAGCACAAGAACACGCACATATACACACAGTGCCAGAGTGCTTCCCAGCCAGAGAGATAATGATCCAACACTAACGATCTCTCCATCTACAGAATTATCACCTATGCAAATGTATGCAGACAAGTGAGTATTAAGTAGTTTAATGTTACAGTGAAAGATGTGTTTGCTTGCGTCTACAGGAGGTTAATCATCCCTTTCATCAAATGGGCGACTGTCTAGCTATTCATCTACTGTCTTGCAGGGGAGATAAATGGAAGAAAATAGCACCCGCCCACATAATGCTGCAGGGTGAATGTGTGTATGACTTGCTTGTAGCTCAATTTAAACTAAGGGTGTTTATTCTCAAGGAATTACACTCTCTCTTATGTAAAATCACCATATCACCAGGCTGTTCTTCCTGAGGGGGCTCAGGTCCTTCAACGTGTGCACTAAGCTGCTGCAGATGTTCTACCAGTCTGTAGTAGACAGTATCATCATCTTTGCTGTTGTGTGCTGGTGGCATCGGGGCTTGTGGCACCAACAAACTGGGCAAGCTAGTGAAGAAGGCCGGCTCTGTGGTGGGAATGGAGCTGAAGGCAGTGACAGAGAGGATGATGAGAAGGAAGCTGAATACCATCATGGACAATCCCTCTCATCCTCTCTGAGCTGAGTTGATGCATCTCAGGAGCTTGTTCAGCCACAGACTGATCCAGCCAAAAGCCTCAAAGCACCTGGGTGGCTCCTTTGTGCCATCTGAAATCAGGCTCTATAACATCAAAGCACTCAAACAGCATCAGATCTGATGTGCCACACTCAGGACATGGGCCAGGGGGTGTTCTTCTATATCTCTGACACCTAGTACCAGGCATCACGGACCACATGGAGGCCACATGGACACCATCCTCACCACTAGCGGAACAAATCAGAGCCGGGCCAGGGGCGGGGCAAATGACCAGGCCCTTTAAACTTAAATAATAAAGCTCGTGATAACATCATTTTACAACATACACATGCCCGCAACAGTGGGGCTTACAAGCTTCGGCACCACGGAGAGCAACTATGTCATTTTGAAGTCCATCAAACGGGCATGAAGTATAACAAACCAAGAGAACAACAAAAACATTAGGCTACATGGTCACTAATAATATAACAACAAATTCAAAGCAGTTCAGCACCACGGATAGCGACCGCATCATTTTGACACCCACTTTAACTATTTCAACTCAGAGCCTGTATCAGTAGCTATAAAGTTTAGTAAAACTGGCACAGCGGCCCACATGTTCACAAACACAATTTCAATATGAAGTACTATAGGCCTACTCACCACTATTTGTAGGGCATACGACGAGCCTTGCGCTCCGCAAATTCGTCCGCGATGCTCTGTATGTCCATTTCTTTGCTCTCTCATTCTCTATGGACAACATGGCAAGTCGGACTTACTAAATTGTAGTAGCCCAGCCGCCTAGCAGCTAGGCGGCTGGGCTACTACAATTTACAACCACCAACAGTTTACAACTAACTCACACATTGTGTAAAGTGATTGTTAGAAGTGCTACCTGTAATTAACCTGGCTCCCTGAATCGCTGCCAACAAAAAAGCTCATCTCCAGGACGACGAACAAAATATGTGTCCAGTTTTTGTAACTTGACTTTTCCTTGCTCTCTTTTTTCTTTTGGCGTTGCTGCTCCACTTTTATGCTTATATGAAGTGCCACTCCTGTTAACTTAGTCCGTAAAAATGCTCCATCTAGTTTGCAATCTGTTGACAAGTGACTGATGATGATGTTGGTGGATGGTTGGTGACAAGTTTTACCCAAAATACACTTGGAGACAATATCGCGATCCACTTGTAAATTTGGTCATCATAAAGCTAAATGTGAGAGTGAAAATAAAGCCAGTCATGCAGCACAACATTTTATTCAACATTTTACACCTACTATATCACTAAAGTCAGTTGGTCTTGTAAAGTTTTTAGCAACCATTACTCAATTCTGACTGGGGCAACCTATATAATCCCTGAATAAATGTGCATGATGAGTGATGTTAAATAGACTGCGTCCATACGCTGGGCCCCTCTGGGCTCAAGTCATGGGAGGGCCCGCTTTCTCCAGCTCCCCTGAGCCATGGTAGAGGCCCGGCTCCCTTAAGTCATACCTCCTATCTGGCCCCCTCCAGAAGCCCCGCCCCTGATCCTCACCCTAACCCCCACCGACCCTTCATTTCCCAAGTCAGACAGCTCTTGAATCCCAGTACCGGGCGTCGGGCTGCCACATGGTCTCAATTTCATGAACATGGTCACAATATATTTGTATAAGTTCTATTCATGCACATGTATGCAGGTACCATATATACAGTATGCATACATGTACAAAATATACTACTGTATATTTCTTTGGCTCATAATTTATTTTTCAAGCCATAAGATTGTAATTCTTGTAATTACTGCTGCTGTGTCACCCTGAATTTCTCCCTCAGGGATCAATTAAGACAACTTTTAGGGGCTGTGTCCACCAAAGTATTTATTCCTGTGGCCAGCGTATTTTTCTGGCTGTGGGGGAGCGCTGCTTATTTATGCTCTGCAACAAACACCGGCAGCACGGCGAGATGTTGAGCGTTTTTTTTTTCTGCACACAGTTCTGGGCAATGTGATAGTGTGTGAGTGTGTGTGTGTGTGTGTGTGTGTGTGTGTGTGTGTGTGTATGTGAGAGCGAGCATGAAATTCCTCATTTCCACGTGAAAGTTCACATGTGAAAGACACATGACCAAAAATTTGCTTTGATTTCAAGTGGATTTTCAAACTATAGCTGAAAGTGTTACCTTAACATCAATAAATCATCACCACATTCATTTAAAGTACAAATGAGTACAAATATCATAAACAAAAGAGGCCATCACCAAGAACACTGGTGGTCTCTATACTGCAGTTAACATTTTTATTCACCAGCTCGGATTTGGCAGGAAATCTTGTGGATTGCTTTACAACGCAAAACAAGAAGAGGGAGCTGTTTTTCCAGGGCACACAAAGCTAAAGCTTCTAGAATTTGTTGAAATGGCAGATGATGGAAGGAGTGAAACGCTGGTGGAAAAATTACTTTTGAAATCCCTCTGTGGGGGAAGGGGAGTGCAACAGGCAGCAACAGGTTTTATGAGAAATGCAGTTGTAAACCACTCAAAATAGCTTATAATCAGAGTGAACCTATTTCCATTATTTTGCTCATCTGCAATAGCTATTTTAGTCCTGCAGTGGTGGCGCTACAGAGAGGGAAACCAGATCAATGCTTCCCAGTTGAAGAGAGTAGAACGAGAAGGCAGAACAGTAACGTTAGCAAGAAAAAGCAGAAAGGAAATGCACCATGCAGTGTAAAAAGTATAAATACACTACAGAAAAGAAAAGAAAAGTTAGTTTAAACCTTCTTCTGAACAAAATCCATGAAATGGGTAATGAGGAGTAACTGGTTGAAGTTCTGCGGAAGATTTAATGACTGTGTAATTCATTCTGCGGCGAGTGTTTGTCAGTAATGTTAATTGCTATCCATGCTAGCTTGCATAGCCAAGCCAATGTATTGTGTTACAAAGAGTGAGCTTTTTCTTGGTAAGAATTCATGCCGCTTTTCTGCTATCTCAGTTGTGTTTTGCAATGTGACAAATTCTTGATTAAAACATTTGCTAAAATTAAAAATAAAACAAAAAAAAAAACAAAAACAATCGGAGTAGAACTTGAGTTGAATAAACTAAAGCGTACTTAGAGGAACTTAAGGAAAATGCTGGTCATGTTGCTGTGTGATATGTTAAAACCAGCGTTTTACGTGCACAGCAGCTAAGAGGATTGAATGTATGGTAACCTTGAACATACTGTAAATTCATTCATTTGAATTTTTGAGTGATATTAGATCCAGATCTGGTGATGTTTTCATTTAAAAGAGAACAATGTTGCCTTGCTTACGCAGGCTTTTTTTTTTTTTCTTTGTACCTGATGATTTGTGAGAGAAAGACCGCTTGGCAAGTCGCCGATGGATATACAAAAGACGAGCAGAAAAAAAAAACACTACCCGGGCAGATGAACATTAGTTTTATTTAATTTGGTTTACAAATAGGTCTACATCTTTAGCAGTGATGGATTTTATGGAGAGCATAACAACAGCTGATGACAACAAAGAAAGTGCTATTGGGATATTTATTGATCTGCGAAAAGCGTTCGACACTATCAATCATTCTTTACTTTTACAGAAGTGTCAATACTATGGGATAAGGGGTGTGGTCAACAGTTGGTTACAAAGCTACCTAAATAACAGACTTCGGTATGTACAAGTTAATGACACTAAATCACTTCACAAACATGTATCTTGTGGAATCCCCCATGGTTCTGTTTTGGGACCAAAATTATTTGTTCTTTATTTGAATGAAATTTGTAATGTATCCAAAATATTGAAGTTGGTTATTTTTGCAGATGATACAAACTTATTCTGCTCAGGACAGGACCTCAATCAGTTAATCTTGAAAGTTGAAATGGAGCTGAATCATTTAAAAAAAAATGGTTTGACCTTAATAAGATTAATAATAATAATGGGGAGAAAAAAAAGTCTGAAAGTTTGAGTTGTTTGTAGTGATGTACAGGGTGGGCCAAAAAAAAAAAGCATTGCTTCTGCCCAACCCTTTTTTGGTTAAAATAATTTTAACTTTGAGAAATGTACACTTTTTTTGAATGTGAACAACCAAAATAAAGTTTGTTCATTCATTCATTCAAAAGTTGGATGCGTATTGGATGCATGGTTGCCTAAACAATTAAACTTAGTAATATTGGTGACCCCATGACATTCCCTCTAGTGCCATCAGCAGGCCAAATTGTAAGTCCCATAACCAAAAGCCATCCCTTGGTTACATAACCAAGAACTGTAGTAGCTAGACAGGTGGAACCAAGTCCTATGGGGGGATTCCGGGGGCACGGAGTTGATTAAAAGTGAAATTGATATGACCTGGGGAATTCCCTGCGTCACAGTTTGGGCCCCATAGAAAGAGCCATAACAGTAATGTAGCAAAATGGCAAGCACTAGAGAAAAAATAACATCACTGACGGGCCGGTATTCAGGGGTGCGTAAACTTGACTTGGTCACAAGTTGATAGGACCTCAAAAATTCCCCAAAGCATAGTTTGGGCACCATACTATATTAAAGAACTGTTGTGGCAAGAAATGAAGAACTATGTCCTGTCGGGGGAAAGGGTATTCTGGAGGCAATGAGTCAATTTAAAGTGGTCCGAAGTTGATAGGACCCTTGGAAGCCCCCAAAGAGCTAAGAAGGCCAAAGGGCTCCTGTAATAATTTAATAACAGATTACAAAATGACCCATAGTAGCAACCCAGATTCCCTCAAAGCAGTTAGAATAGAGCTTGCTCCTGCATGAATCAGACATGTTAGAGTAAAAGCTCCTTTTAGGGAAACTTTATGGAATTTTACACTCTTTATTCGCACTAGACAGCCTTGTTACAACAAGGCTGTACAACTTAGATGTTTTTTTTTTTTATTGTTTCCTATATTTTCTTCATTTTATTTAACTGCAATCTTGTCTTTTATGTACTGTATGCATGTACATACATATTTTCTTGGTCATTTGAGTCAACCCTTTTGAAGAAAGCAACAGCAGACAAGCTGTTTTCATATTACTGTGGTAGATATAGATGGAGCCACGATTCTGATGATTGTCTGAGATTCAACATAAAGTATTCAAAGTCAGAGGAATACATGGTGGGATTAATTGAAAAAGAGAGCTTGTGGAACATGTTTGGCTTTGATCCAGTGGAGCCAGCTCTCAACTGCAGATCAAGATTGTACTGCAACATTCCCAGTGGAATGTATTTGATGTGACTAGGGGGGAGAATGAAAGAGGTGTTGGGATAGGTAGTTGCTGATAAGGCTAATGTAGAGCACACTGATTGAAAAGTTTGAGATTGTTTCAGATTTTTCTGTTGAGGTGGGGATTTGGTCTGGACACCAGTGTTAAACTTTTTTCACATAAAAATAATAATAGGACATATTCTATGCTATCAGTGTTGGCAACTCATGCTTTCTTTTGGGGAGATAGGAAACCACAGTTTACTTCAAGACTGCTGAAGAGCACAACACCATCTTATTTTATGATAGATCAACATGCTATCTCTTCTTCTAAGCCATAATAATAAAAAAATCATATTCATAATTGCCCTGAGATCCTAAAAACTCTTTCACCTCAGTAGAACTCTAGTGTTTAGCCTCTGTATCCACATCCTCTCTTCCAGAGCATCCCCCCACAAAGAATGACTTCATAGGTCATTTGTTCTTATCCTTTAGAACAACTGACAGTGTTTCCTAAATTAGTGCCCCTACCAGCGTTAAGTGACATAGTAGAACAAGCGAGACAGTCCAAGTATAACATGTGGTTGGGGTTGTGGATGGGTCAACAAAATTTAAGATATATTTCTGAAAATGCGGTCTTGGAGATCAGTGTTAATTTCGCTAACGAAAATTATAACGAAAAATGTTCGTCAACGACCCTTTTTCCATGACGAAGACGAGACGATGACAAGGTAAAAATAGATCCTTGTTTATAAAAACTATCACGAAATGTATGTTCATTTGCATTGACGAGACGAGACTAAAATGTTGCATGTTTTAGTCCGGACATCCGAAATTCATGTTTTCCCTGTGGCTTGCGTCTTGGTCAAATTATAAGCAATGAATGCAGTACATCCTTGTCACTGGTGAATACGGTTAGGGTATCCTACTGCTAGATGGTGCAAAAAGCACAAACTGTGTTTATAAACAAACCCACTTGTCTTCCTCACACTGGGGCATCGCTCGAGGAAACCGTGTTTTTCTAGGAAACAAGGAACACATTTTATTTTGGCAAAACTCCTGCTGTATTACATGGATTACTTTGTCTCTGAGGAGCAGTTCAAAACTGTGGCAAGGTAAGATTTGAATAACTTCCTCTGTCTGCATCGATAACTTATGAGGCTTAGCCAACTTGTCGGGGCTTGGAGAGATTTTAGTGCTTTTTAAACTGGATTTTGCAAGTTGCACTTTGCACGATTTGAATTTTGGACATGTAGCTCTTATGTTTGTAGTTTGTAGTTATAGCCTCTGCGCAGAATGTGCAGTATCAGGGAAGCTTTGACCAGTTGATAGCTGCAGGAAATTAAACAGGGGACAACCATTAGCATTTGGATAACGTTACTTGGGTTTGTCAGGTTTAATTCTCCCGTCATGCAATCAAACACTACTAAACAAAACACGCTTCAACAAAACAGCCACTGTATCATGTAAACACTGCAAATTAAAATTAGTGTGAGGTAGTACAAGGTTGTTAATTAAAATGCACTATCAAATGTGACTGAAAGTTGACTAAAATGATGACTAAAATGTAATTTCGTCGACTAAAACTGGACTAAAATGTTTCGACTTTTCATGGACGGAAGCGAGACTAAAACTACGAAGGATAAAAATGACTAAAATGTGACGAAAACTAATATGCATTTTCGTCTTAAGACTAACACGAGGACGAAATCTAAAATAGCTGTCAAAATTAACACTATTGGAGATATAAGATATGTGTTTCTGGAAGTTGAGATCAAAGCGTCTGTAGGTTCTTGAAAAGCGCTATATAAATCTAATGAATTATTATTATTATTATAAAGTATTTGAAGAATAATTATTCTGTGTTTCTTTTTCCATTTAGCATTAGCTAACGCAAACAGTTTGGCATTACGTTATTTTCTGCAGGATCCATGAAGTGTGAGAGAAATGGGGAGAGAAAATGAGATCGTGTGTAAACGTTAGATGTCTCCAGAGTATTTCTTGCTGCTGATATTACAGATAATTGAGAAGTCTTTGATTAGACGTGAAACACTGAGGGTATTTCACCCACCCCAGTCCCGCATGTAGCCCATGTAGCTGCAGTCAAAAAAATTACAGCTGTGTTGCCCTCAGGTAATCGGAGGCTAGCAGCTTGTGCTTGGGGAATATGTGCTTTGTGAACATCTGTAATTTAGCAAACGGGCAGGCTTTGCATTATGTAGGTTTTTATGTTGTATGTGTGTGTCGCTGCTAGAATGAGCATTGACCTGACCTCAGAGCGAACTCCATGTTGCAAAGCTGCAGCGATGCAATCGCTAATTTATTTCGTATCTATGGTCAGTACACCCATAGATATATAAAAAGAGCTAGATAGGGGATGCAAGTATGGCCGCATGCGCAGTGTGATTTTTGTTTTACACATGCGTAGTTGGCTCCCGCTTTGGCCACATGAACACGCTGGCGTTTGTGGCAACCATGACAACAAACCATGCCTGTGGCTCTCTGCTCGTCGCCGCAAGGCCGAATAACAGCCCAATAATACCGAAAGAACAAGCGTACTTCCCATCAGGTAAAAGACTGATTTATTAGGGCCCGAGCACCGAGGGTGCAAAGGCCCTATTGTATCTGAAGGAATTATTCTTATTAGGGCCCGAGCACCAGTGGTGCGAAGGCCCTATTGTATCTCTAGGAATTATTATTCTCCTCGCCCCCAAAGGATTGCATTTTTGGGGGCCTGAAAATGCTCAAAAACTCATGAAATTTTGCACATGCATCAGGCCTGGCAAAAAATTTTATATTTTAAAGGTATTGCATATGGATGTGGGAAAATGGCTCCATAGCGCCCCCTAGAAAATTTCAATGGTGCAGCCCTCGCCGTGCGTTTCACCTAGACTTATGAAATTTGGTAGGCATATGAAATATCCCGAGACTTGACAAAAAGTCTCCTGGTGCCATGACCTCAGCCCAACAGGAAGTCCGCCATTTTGATTCAAAGTTGCCACTTTTGGCCATTTCCAGGTGTTGTACTTTAACGAACTCCTCCTACAGATTTA
>OMLF01023275.1:22017-33255 GCA_900302615.1 Holocentrus rufus
AGGCCTTTTGGTGGACTTAGAGGGAAGTTCACGGAGTCACCAAAAATGCCTGAGTTCATCCTATAGCCAACATGAACGTTGTCACCAAATTTTTTGCTGATCCACCAAATAGATTTTCAGATATGCTTCTCTGGACCCATCTATTGACAGGCAAACCAACCGACATGGTGATGTTTAGGCCCCTATTTTGCAGCAGGCAAAAACATGACTTCAGCAAAATTCTAGTGTCAAAAATAATTTAAAAAAGCTAATTCCTTAAAATTATGTACAGTACTTCAATTTAGTTCAACCCAAGAAGGGGGTGAATGTTTGGACGCAGCACAAAAAAGGCTTTTTACAGTGACAAGTCGTCGTTTGTTGCCACAAGACTTAACTTATATTACAAAGCACCACCAAGGAGTCAAGGCTTCAGGGCTGCACAACTAAACAAATACGTTTTTTCTCCATTGTAAAAGATGACCCAACAACCAAAGAAAGAAATACCATCGACTGATTACTCCCATAGAAATCCTAGTTCCTATATGACAACTCCTCACTGCATATACAATATATTTTTAATGTTATATAAAGCTTACAGTATTAAGGCCATCATAAATTCAGCAATATTTCAACTAATCTGCAGTAAAATTTTAAAAGGACAGAACTATGCTTAGATCAAAAGGCCATGGAGTGAGTCATTTGTAGGAAGGAGGTGTAGGAAAAATGAAATGGAAACTAGAAAAAATTAAATGGCAAAAGTGTAATTCTTCACTTCTTAGAGGGTTTCTGACAGAGATGCCATGTTAACACTCAGACCACCGGCAGAGATTTAAAAAAAACAACCACAGAGAAGGGTCATTTTCCATTTGGATGTGACGATGATATGCATAACAAAGTGATATGAGCTGCTGCACACCGACAATGATAAGAGTGTTGTATATGAAGTTCCCTCCAGAGAAACTGTGTTGACAGCCCAATTTCAGGATAGGTAGCAAAATATAAAGGCACTGCTGGTCCACATTTATTCCTGTATTTGTTTACTTGCCTCATTGCAACTGATATCATCAATGATGCCATTATTGTACATCAACCTACTTTTACCAGCACTCTGAATATACAGACAAATAAATCATCTTGAAAAAAAGAAGAAGAAGAAGCTTAAATATAGCAGACAAGCAAAAATCTGCAGCCATTTATAGACAGACAGACAAATTGCATTTACTCACAAATAATTTAAAAATAACTGGGACTCTGCAGGTTTTACTTGTTAGTCCATACAGCAGGTTATTATATACTGTTATTATACCCATGTAGTGTACAGGGAAAGGAAGTTAGGGCTGTAATGATTCATACATGCATCAAAATGCACCGCGCTTAATGTGTAAGATGCAGCTACATGGAGTCAGACAGCCTGTATCCGTACGAAGCTGGAAGTGAATCACGGATAAATCTATGCAGCACTTAGTGTATCGATGCGTCTCCATGCGACGCACATATTTTATTTCTGGCATCAACTAACTGTCGTTGTTACTTTCACACTGCATGTATTTCTCTCCTGTTTCCTCCCCCCCTGCCTCTGTCTCTCCCGTCTGTGTGTGGAGACTCACATCAGGTCACATGACCTCTGCTCCCCTCACATAGTGACAACAAGCCCTCCCCCACCCACTCCTGTCTTTTCTCATTCTGTTTCATCAGACCTGTTGAACGACGGTGAGGACATTTATGATGCACCACCAAACATTCATGAATCTAAAGTGTGGACTAACTTTGGGCTTTATATGAAAGATGAGGAACTTTTTCTGCAACACGCAAAATGTGCTGAACAGCGGTGAAATACACAGGTAGCATGACTAATGCGACCAACAACCAGAGATGCCATAGAGTCACACAGAGTGTCTGAGTGAGCAGCTGCTTCCCACGACACCACCTGCTGCTTCCAGCATGGACAAAGGTACCATCAACATGTTCCTCCACAGCCCACTTCCTCTGCACAGGCACCTTTCACTACCAAAGCCACAGCACTCTTCATACTGCAAAAATGCATTAGGGTGGACTGTTTTAAAGTATTGTTTACAGCTGAATGATTTACATGCTTTACTACCACAAAATGAGAGCCCAAATAATGTTAAAACCATTGTAATCCCCCCCTTCCGGTCATTGGATTTAGTAAATCTATCAGGATTTCCTCTTTGAACTAATAGCCTTAGTAGAATCAAAATAAAAAGATTCACACTGCTGCATTGCATCACACTGAATTGCATCGTGACAGGGCTGAATCGATCCGCTGGCAAGTTAAAATGTGTCTAGATGCATCGTATCGTTGATCACATCTCGAGATGCACATTGAAGCGGCCTCGGGGAGTGAGCTGCACACCCCCATATGGCAGCAGCTGCCTATTCGTGGATTTTTAATGGCAGATAGTTAACGTTACATTAATCAAACAAGGTGGTGAAAATAAAGACTGAAAGTTCCCTACCCTCCTCTCACACACATACAAATAAATTCCGGTGTACAAACACTGTTTCTCTCTGCCTCTACCTGAAACTCATAATCAATTTTTCTTCTCCCTGCATTCCTGTAGGTCTTGTCACTAAATCTCTTTCTAATGCGATCCACCACACATCATTAAATTTCACCTTGGCTTGAGTTCACTTCGCTGAGAGCCTCATCTCATCATCATCTTTCTGTATATATATTTCTTGCTTGTGGTCCCTAAAGTGCAACAGATACCTCTCCTGTCAGGCAGTGTTAACATCTCACCCTTGGCAGCTCTCTCATTACCTGCTAACTTTTATAACAGCATATTTGGCTGCCCAGTCTGTGTCTATTTCCGCCTTCCAACGTATGGGAGTGATTCATCTTGCTCCCTTATTCCCTGTCTGCTTTGTAAACGTCTCTCCCTCCAGCAAAGGTCTGTTTTTCTACCAGGACAGAAGAACTGAGGATGAGGCCATAGGATCTTCTTGACCACTAAAAAAAAAAACATGAGACCTAATGAGCAGAAGTCTATTTTCAATGCATGCACATGATTCTCTAGATCTGTACTGTTCAATTTCAAAAAAATGGATATCTTCAATAAATGGTGAGGCCTGTTCTATTGAAAGATAACTGCATGGAGAAAGCATGCAATTACTCTTCCTGTCACACATTTTACTATTGAGTGATTGGGAAGACAGCAACACATCTGCTTGGAATGACTACAAATTAAACTGCTTCTTGAATCGTTTACCTCATATCAATTCATGGTCAGGAACAATTAAGTATCTTATTTATTCTTAGAGCAAATATTTTGATGGAAAATGCATGCACACAAAAGCAAAGAGAGAAAACAAAGCCAGGGGAGCGCTCGATTACATGGCCTGCCTGGACTGAAGCCATACACAATATTAAGGCCAATTTCTCACTGATGCACCATTTGCAATAGCACAATTAAGGGTTCAGTTTGATTTAACAAGCAACAACAATTATTTCCCCATTATACTAAACAATGTGTGTTACTGATTCAGTTGCTTTTCCATATTCACCCCCAGACAGCTTTTCAGTAGTCCACAAAAGAATATAATTTGCATTTTATCTTACTCCTACAATTCAGAAACACCAGGTGGGCTTATTTGTGCTGAGCAATTGTTTTTGTTTCTGTAAAAACATGATCCTGCAGGAAGGTAAAAAGTTCAAACAAAAAGAAAGGGAGACTTTGCAACGGGATCAATTTTAATTTATGAATACAGGTTTAGTACAAGTACAAGTTTCAAAGACTGTTTTCCTCATTTTTGGTACTTATTACACGACTTTGAAAGAAATGAATTTGTCTCCGAGCCTGTGATCCTAAATATGACTGAACCAGTGCCAAAGGATTAATTTATTCCTCACAGCAATTGAAGCTCAAGCTAAAATTAAAAGCCCATTCCCTGAAAGGTCAAAAAGGCACATCCCCAAGAGTTTCTCCAAAAGCTTTTCTCTAAGATGGGATAACGACGCTCCTGTTCACTTCAACCTGAGGAACCTCTCAGGTTTCTGCTCCATTAGGTTGAATTTTCATTAGTTTCTCAGAGCTGGGAACAACTGACAAATATGAGTCTTCTCCAGTCAACCAACTCTAATTCAATAAACAATTTCAAAAGGAGGCATAATGTGAAAAAACTCAAAAGCCAGCAGTCACTCCATAAATTATTTCTGTTCTGTCATTTATATGAGAATTACACCGCAATAAATGATCTAAGACTTATGAATTGTGATGATGCGTGGTTTGTTGAAGGAGAAAAATGAAGGCACCGATCTGCCTTGGGAGCAAAAACAAAAACAAAACAAAAAAAGAAAAAAGAAAAAACAAGGCAAGAGGGTTCTTGTAAATTTGCTGTATAGGAACATCACAACCTGATGAATCTGACAACCTGCTGGGAACACGGAACAGCAGAGTCAGCCTCCATCAGTCAAAGTAGGTTGTCAAAAAGTAGTTGACAAAAAGGAGCAGAATAACCTTTGGTTTTGAGCCCAGGAAATGACTTTGAGGGTGAATGTAGCATGAGATCTCTGCATCATAAGCTGTCACAGTACTGAGAAAAGGTTTGTTTCAGAGCTGATTTTGCCAAAATCCAAGAGACATTCAGACTCATATATAGGTTGAAGCCGCTGGTTTTCGAACAGGGTGAGATGGTTGCTCACTATAGATTCTGATATTCATAACTGCTTCCAGTGGTTGCGTGAGCAGCAAGGTGGCCTCGTGGTTAAAGAGTCCGTCCTTTAACCAGGGGACCTGTATTCTTGGCGAACCCCATGTTGGTAAGCCTCTGTCATAGCTAACAACTTTAAAAGTAGCTGGCCTCGACCTCTGGCCCCCTGGAGGAGGGGGCAGGTGAAAGGAGACTTTCCCTATGGGGATCAACAATGGATCACATGTTCAGCATATGGTGTCTGTTTTCTTCCTCTTCATTTGTCCACTTAACATCTAATACAGGAGCACAATCCTCAAAGGAGGAGCTTCATCAAGGAGCAGGAGAGCAGAATGATGACTGAGCAGGCAGAGATAAAAGGAGGGAGTATTGTTGAGGAGAGAGGAAGTTAGCCAAAAATGGACACCATAAACAAAATATATGTGGGCAAGTGTGTACATTTGTTATGCATGATTGCCTGTGAACAGTCAGCCACAAACTATAATTTGTTACAATAATAAAATGCATAAAAAGCCTGCTTTTTGTTTGCCAGAGCTGCACTGATTTACACAACCACCCCCAAAATGGCACCTAATAATGCAGACTTGTACGTGTGAAGTTTTGAAAGGTTATGGCTAGAGCGTGAGAGACCTATTCTTCTGGAGCCAAAACAACAGGCTATCACTTATACTGGTTCACTGTATAAGTGATAGCCACCAGGAGGCAAAGCCGACAGGTGGAGAGCTGCTGGAGGTCCATGAGGAAAAGCAGCAAGCAGAATTAATCTCCTGGATCTGCCATCGTCTTCAGCATGCTGTTCAGCCAAAGTTCACTTCTGCTACATTTGAAAGTATGTGATAAAATTCCTGCACACAAATCTACTACAGGCCTACAGAAATTGCTTGAGCATTAATGTTAAAATAAATCCTCCAACTCCGGAAAAAGGCAATTATGCATTTAACAATTAGTGACCTTTATATTTTATTTACTGGTTTATTACTTGATCAAAACACTTGTAACGCTCAACCAGACGCAACAAAGAAAAAAGAAAAATATGCATACAAATGGCATAAGACTGTTTCTAGGTATCATTATCAGCTGCAAGTAATTAGTCATCCCCATGGTGAGCACATGTGGAGCTTGTGACGTTCACAGAGGGAGCAGAGCAGTTAGCCTAAGGCAAAGACCACGGTCTTAATAAATAGGTTTGTTTTAAACTTGCTAAGTTTGCTTGCTAAGTGTGTGTGTGTGTGTGTGTGTGTGTGTGCGCGCGTGCGTGTTTGTTCGCAGGTGTTCCAAAACAGTTTATCTCAGGTGCAACATCAGTGTTTGCTTATAAAAAAGAAAAATAAAATAAAATAATATAAAAATAAATAATAATAAAAAAGAAACCCTGCTTTCTATAAAATAGCGCTGAATTTTGACCAAACAGATCTGACTAATTGAACCTCATAGGGTAACACTGCTGGATGGGCCAAATCTGCATATGTACTGAACTACTGGCACGCTATCTGAAAGCTGCTGTTGCATCATATTGGCAATGAATTTTATAAGCCGTGGAAGGAAATCCTCTGCCAAGATTATACAATAATGACATTCTCGGGGTTTCAGACCTGTCTGATGTGACAGCAAATAATGTTATGGCATTCCTTGAAACTCTGCCAAGTGTCTTATCATTTGTTTTCCTTTGTGTTTGAGGATGAATTACTATTACAAACTTTGTTACTGTAGAATGACAAAGTTTGTAATGGAAAGAAATGTTTGAAAATGGAAAATGAGAGCAATGAACAGTATGGAGAAAAGGCACTGAATGTCTGTATTATAAAATCCTGGAACATTGCACTGTACTGTATATGTTACAACATGTATATATTCTATATGATTTCTCACTTCTGATCACAAGGGAATTAATCGTTTTCTATTATTTGCATCTTATTTTCTTTTGTTTTAAATTTAAATCTATTTTTCCCCATCCTGTGTGTGCACAAGCTTCTAAGTGAAAGAGAGAGAGAATGTGCCTGAATGTCCATGCTAAATGTGTGTGCGCACATGTGTGTGTGTGTGCGTGTGAGTAATGGATGGCATATCTTACTGTTTCAGCATCTGTGCAGTAAGCACTCTTTTTAATGGGCTGAAAATAAGTCATTGATTAAGAGCTGTAATTTGCAAATTTCTGCAATTTTCTGGGTCTTAATGTAGTTTCTAGGAAATAATGATTTCACAGCACCACTGATGATGAATAAGGGGGCCATTTCAACATGTTTGGGTGGATGTGTTTGCAGTCTTTGACCTTGATCACACACATGAAACAACTCCGATTTCTGCCTCTCCCTGCCTGCTGCTGTCTGAGATATTCTCTTAGTTGTTCATCCTTGGGAGCCTGTTTACAGATGCACTCGTGGGTGTTTTGTGCGTCACTCAGGAGGGTGGCCTTGATTCATTTAGTCCATCACATCTTATCTTTCTTCGGTTCCATTTGCCCACATTTCTCCAGTTTGAATGATATTGCTATGGATCTTGGTAAGTTGGATCAATGCGTCTTGCTCATTCTTAGCGTTCAGTTTGATGTTGTCCATATAGAGGAGGTGGTTGATGGTAGCCCGAATCTTGAAGCTGTGGGAGATGATCTGGCTGAGGAGCTTCAAATCGATGCAGAGCAGCAGTGGGAACAGCGCATCCCTGAATGTTTGTCACTTGTGTGCACTGTAAAAATTATAACTCGCAATTCTCGATCTTATAAAAAAATTCAAATTAATCTGACTTAGAAATGGAGCTTTGCTATTTGCAACTAATAAAAACTTGTCTGTCCAGCAAACATCTCTCTCTCATTGCCCTAACAAGTAATTTCAAATCTTTAAGTTGCAATTACTGCAAACTTACATTCAGTGCGTGAAAAAAGGAAGAAAACACAAGCTAAACACATATACACATATATGCCTTGTGTGTCTGTTGTCAATCTTAGTTAAGGCAACAGCAGCAGTCAAAAGTTGAGAAAACCCGAAAATCTATTGCATCATGTTGCTTGATAATTTGTTTTCGTTTTTACAGTGTGTCTGTCCTTCATTTGGCTTCTTGTGCTGCTCTTCACTGATGCACTGGGTTGGTGATGAAGGCTCTTAGTGTCTTCTTGACCTTGTACCAGGCATTCAAGGATCTGTGTGTCCTAAGCTTTCTTGCAGTCAAGACCATGCTAAGACTGGTCTGGTCTGGTCTTAGAGTCTTCAGCTACTAGTTGCTAGTGTTCTTTCCAATCCTTTTTTTAAACTCTGCTCATATGTAAATTCAATACGTTAACTCAACTTGATGATTCAACAAGATTGGAGTTTCCATGTTGGGCAAAAGTTGGACGGTGCTGTTTGCTTGAGCCCGTCTTTCATGATCGGTACCGTCCTGCCAAACAGGGTGGGAACCTGCTGGTAGTAGCTGGCTTGTCTGTGCTACTCGGCGCTCATGCAGTGCTGTTAGTTTCCTCTGGATGTGGATCATTATCTGGAACCGGTGCTGTCCCGCTCTTCATATTTATTGGATGTCAGCTACTGTGATCACGACTTGTTCAGGGCTTTCTGGGAATTTGTCTGCTTTCAGGTCTGTTAGCTTTGGCGTTAGGAGATTATTCCTTTTCCCATATGCCCTTCCAGTACTGTTCAGCTTGAGCACTTTGTGGGCAGCTAAGAATACACTTTGGATGGTACTCTGGAGATCGAAGCATTTATCCTTTTGGCCTCTGATTTATCCCTTTAGTCTAGCTGCCAGCACTGTATTTAGCAGCCTCCAGAGTCTCAGTTATGGCCACGATCATTTCTTCAGTGACCAGGATCCGGCCTTGATCACTACATCACTGTCTTGTTGAGCAGGCGTACTAAGTTTTTTGAGTGTTGTCTTTGTCTTGGCTTGTCTCTAAGGACGGCACTGTGAATGGTTTGTAGCCAAGCATCCATGTGTCTGTGTTCTTGCATCATTAAGTAGGAAGGCGAATAGAGGATCTTCACTTGGGGACCCTGGTATGTGGTTATTATACCCATGTCATTTTAGTATGTACATATACACAGAAACACACACACACACACACACACACACACACATAAATATTTATGGGATTGTCAGTTCACTGGCTGTAAGGTGATTTCCTGTGCACCAGTGGCTACTGCTGTTACACTCTACACTACTGTAGACTTATTAAAATGACAACCCCCATCCTATTCTGTATGTAGCATGGAGAGGAAGAGCCATAATATTATGTACTAACTGCATCTTTCCTTGTTAGCTTTCACACACAGGCACCTGAGATACAAGGGGTATGAAATAGCTTGGGGGGACATGTTTTCTCCGGTTTGACAAGGTGCCTAAAAACCTGACATATCGAACGGGCTGAGAATCAACAAGTTCCCCTTAATGAGATGATAGGGTTACCTTGCTATGGGTATTAGCTGAGCACGGGAGAGGGAGCCAAAATGGGGGGAATATTATTGAGAGAAAAAATGTAATTATGATTGTGATAATATGGTGATTATAAAACCTGGAGAGATCTACTGTTTCCCAATGGATACAATAAATAAAGTCAGGATGTCATGTTACTCTATGAAGACCTTGAATGGATGGAAAATATAATGAATACAACCATATACGTGCCCTAAGACTTCAAAGTATGGTTTTCCTATAAGGACAGCTGAACAAATGGCTAGACTGTGGAACCTACCCTAGAGTCAGTCCCATTTACAGCCTCCAGCTGTGAAAGGTCCCAATTAACCTTGGCTACATCTTTCTATACCAAGGGCAAGCCACACTAGCTCAGGGATATGGCAGAAAAATGGATTTTCTTTTGCAGACAGGACTTTGACTATTGTCACTGGTCTCACTGCAACCATCTGACTACTTGTGACTTGGAAAGAAGTTCTTACCTGAGGTGCAGCAGCTGCACGTGCCAATTAAATAGCATGTGCTGTGCATGTTGAAAAAGGGACAATGTTAGAAAGGTTTTCTTAGGTGACCAATTAAGTGGAACATGTAAAAACAACTATTGTTGTTGTTTTTTTTTTTAAATGCATGGCAATCAATTTGAAAAAAGCTTGTTTTCTTTTTTGTTTTTGTAATTGTTGAATAGCTGACAGTTTGATGATACATAGTTGTTGTATTTTTCAGGGTTTACTTGTCATTATCATTTAACATGAACATTATCTTTCCATCTTGAACTCAAATAGAGATGCAGTCTAACCCTGGTGACATTAAAAAGACCTTTGTTGATGAAACAATGTATCCTGACAAATACATTCAATAGATTTCAGTTTTGTGAATGTCCTGTTTTCTTTGCTGCCTAGCTGTCACTGCATTGTTCCTCCAATATGCTCCTACAATAACATCTCCATTACACTGGTTTATTCTCTACTTTATGTTTGAAACAGTGTTTTCATTCCCCTTTTGCTGCTGTTTGTCAAAGCAGCAGATAAACTCCATTCTAACAAAAATGGCTACAGCTTTTGGGAATTTCGCGTGTTTTAATCGCGTGTCTCCCATGAGACATGCGATTAAAAACTTTTTCTGTTGGGCATTCAGGATAACTCAACATCAGTTGACACTGCTATGACCTGGAAGTGGTGCTGTTAAAATGGTGTGTTTAGCATCAGCTGTCTACACAGGCCAGAGCACACAGACCAGAGTCCTTGGAAGCTTATTCAGCATGCTACTGCAAGTTGAGGATTGTGCAGTACAATAATAAGCAGATGAAACTACAAACAGTGATCATCTTATATCTTTTAGGAGGCTCCTATTTCAGTATTGTTCACGCCTTTTTAGTTCTCACAAGTGTCTATGAACGTGTGAGTGTGTGTGCATGCTGTGTGTATTCACAGGAGAAAGTATACAACCTGAGTGTGCCTGTGCATTCGTGTTTCTATACATGACATTAGAAATGGAGCGCATTAGAGCTAAACCTGCCTTACCCCTAACAGTAATTGTTTACAGCTCTACCTCTCCAATTTGGTCAACAGGATCAGCCAATTGTTCGGCTTGTCAAGCAACTGCAACAGAACCTGGTTCATTAGTTTGTACCACATTCCCCTAACAGGCAATAACAGACCCAAACCAACAGCTGTTTAAATATGTCCTCTTTAATCAGAGGCTGTGATGAGCTCGGAGACTGGGTCGACACACTGGTCAACACTGCATTCAGCGTGTCGGTACAGCCAAATCTATTGGAGTGATAATAACAAGCAGGGAAAATGACATTTTCAACATGAGCAACCACACCAGGCGCACAAAGCGGTTATTCAAGCTTGTGTTTTGTGACACCATATGTATGCACTGCAAATGCATGCACACACTCACAAGTTGTACACACACACACACAGCCACAAACAAGCTCACATTCAGCAACACACACATGCACAATTGCCACTTCTGAATGAATTTAACATATCCTTAATTCTACCGTATATACTTCATGTTAAAGTTAAAGAGTATGGAACGTTATACACATAAATAAACATTCGCTGCATTCAATTTAATGACAAACGAGCCTGCACAATGATGATTAACCTGATCACACACTGATAAAATTATCAGACACTGGAAAGCCGATGTATGTGGCGGCATTCCCAAGCTCCCTCTCTCTCT
>OMLF01023288.1:6436-19738 GCA_900302615.1 Holocentrus rufus
AAAATTAGTTAAAAATTACTTTTTTTCCCAAATAGGACTTGACAATTGATTTGACAAAGGAAACTGATTCAGCCTGTTTGTCCTCCTCAGGCAGGGCATTTCAGAGGCCTGGGGAACTGACAGCGAGAGCTCAGTCACCTTTCCCACAGACTTAGGAGAAGCCGAGAGCGTCCTGAGGATCGAAGGCTGGCTCAATTGGGCGTAATAGGCCTGAAAGCAACAAGCTATATTTGTTTTTTTTTTACCTTTGGGCTATGAGGAAGTTTTGGGCCTTGATGAGGCTTAAAACTTATCAATTGTTAAAAACTCAATTCTAAAGCAGGCAAGGATGCCAAATTTGGAAACACTCCACAACTTACGGTGCGGTTGTCATTGTTTTGAACAGGTTTGCCACCTCTCTGTTTATTCCTTATTTAATAGGTTAGAGCTTAACCCAGGTGTCGGGATTATGATTAATTTGTCTGTTGCTAGCTAGCTCATATTTGATATATTGGATCGTACATTTTAAATGTGCATGTGGCAAATATTAGCTTTGCTTTGATAATACTAGCTAATGACAGCTCAGGCTTTATTCAACTGCTGTTTTGAGACCAGTCAGAGGGACGACAAATGTGCAAAATGGACAATCTACATTATATAAGGTGTGTTTTTTTATATGCATGAATTTTTATCCTATGAAGGTTCAAGTGGTTTATAGTGGAATTTTCCATTCTTGTCCCATTGAGATCAGTATTAACGGCACCAACATCTGGCACCAGTGGCTGTGGCTGTGACGTAATGACCCTTCCTTCTTTATGAGTTCCTTGGTTAAGACGAAGTAAATTTGGCAGCAATTAAGAAGAGAGGATGCAAACACATTACCAAGTGACACTGTCAGAGGAGGCCAATCTGATTTTAGCAGCATTTCTTAATTTGAGAAAACATGACTAGCTTTTTGGAAGAAAGCTCAAGGCTGCTCAAGGTTTAAACAGGGATTGAAGATGACACCTATTTTTTATGCTATTTGTTAAAGGACCAAGACACTCCTGAATTTGTGTAAAAATTAATTCAGGGCCAATAGCAAGATCTTGTGTTTTGTCAGAGTGTAACTGCAGAAAGTTCTGAGACTTCCAGTCTTGCACATCAGCTGAACAGACTTATCCTTAAACAGAATTATCCATGACTCCTCAATCCTTGCAGTCAATTTGTACATTTAGACTAATGCCTGTGAAAAAAAATGACACTGTGAAATGATTGACTGAATAGGAATATTTTGAAGGTGTAGACAGGTGAATGTGGGTGCTGATATTTTGGAAAATATGATGTGTGAGACCACATACTGGGTAGTGAAGCAAGGACTGTGAAGATAAGATGACTTTTTTTTGGTTGTGACATCAAGTAAAGTTTGTAAGATAGATCCAAATTCACTTTTTGTATCAGTTGTCACAACTAGCTAATGTGGAAAGTAACAACGTAATCTATCAAAACACTGGAACAGAGCCCTCAAAGTATCTATTACTACAATTTACTGCAGAGTAAGACATAATTTCTCTCAGAACCTCTCAAATTTGTGTTGCAGCTAATCACATGCACTTCACTCATCTGTGATTTTGTGCGAGACATTTTGAACAACCACAGGAGATCAGTGAAAATGCCAATCAGCTGTCATCCCAGGTTTGATGTGCCCTGAGACTGCCTGAGGCCCGCCCATTTAAATATCCAATATTAACATCAAGGGAAGTAGCCATTGTGACTGAAAATTATTGTAGGGAAATTTTATTGGGTTTTGTATTGTGACAAAGACATTTGGTGTAGGGTTTAGAGTTGTACTGGAATCAGCCTGTGAAGGGCAACAGAGCCCATATGGCTTTAAACCTAGATACCATCATCCTAGTTTAGACACGCGATCAGCTGTTCCCAGCTATTTTGTCCAAAGAGCTGAGGAAATACACTACAGCTGCCAGTGTGTGTGTGTGTATGTGTGTCTGCGTGTTACATCACCTGAAAACCATCTATTCTCATACCATTTCAGTGTAAGGAGGAGGGAGGAGGTTTCAAGACTGAGTGCACTGATGTGTGCAATGCTATAAAGCACTGAGCCCATAAAATGGGCTCAGTGCCTTGCTCATGGGTAAAACAGAAATGCTTGGTCCTTGGGCACTGGCTCCAGCTACCTTAAGAGAGGAAAAAAGTCCTCATATTGTCAGGAAAACCTCGCAAATGGCCTCTTTATTCATCTTTGTGTAACCTAATTTCATTGGCCCATTGTGTGCAGCAGCTTCTCTTGTGCAAGACTGGGTCTTGCATAATGAATTTTCCAAGGTTCTCCCTGAATCAACCGCCCTCCTCACAATGAAGATTTATGAAACAGATTGATTTGGCTGCCTCCCACATGATGAGAAAAAAGCTTAAATATATTAACATTAGTCATAAGATAATTTGTCTATTTCCCTA
Source organism: Holocentrus rufus (assembly GCA_900302615.1). NCBI lineage: Eukaryota > Metazoa > Chordata > Actinopteri > Holocentriformes > Holocentridae > Holocentrus > Holocentrus rufus. The sequence continues at coordinate 8,870 of OMLF01023288.1, forward strand.
TCCCGTCATATCTAATACAAACTGAACAACCCTTTGCTTTAAAAAAAAAATGTCCAGAAGACCGCTGAGGTATGCAAGAATTTTGCATTTATTGTCATTGTACAGTGTATGAGGATATGAGACATGCACTAATAGAGAATTGAAAAAGGCTTTCTTGAATATCTGTGCAATGACTTACTAATGACACTTCATAGCAGAAGAACTTGAGTCTGATTCTAGAAGCAATTGGTAATCACCAATATTAAGGAAATAACAATCGTAATTGAGTATTTTTGAAGTAACACTGAAATGCTGAAATGAAATTTCAATGATGTCTTGCTACCATAATACTGAATTTTCCAGGGGGAAACAGTGTGAAGGAGCAGACAGTATGAGGTGAAACTGTTAAGAAGTGGGCATAGAATTGAGAAAACAAAGGCAGTGAAGCTTGTTGCATGGGCTACTTGGAAAGCAATCCAATGTGAAATGCTCTGTGCATAATCTTGAGCTGATATAATTTTTGGATTCGGCATGAATCCAACCACTGCGATGCAACAAACAAGGTTCTCAGTGGTGAACATTCAAAAATTCACCACTGTACCACTCTGAATGATTTTTCTGTAACTCGTTGTGGTCTCATTGAAAGTAAAAAAAGAAAAAAGAAAAAGAAAAATGAAAATCACAAAATAGAATAAAAAATGAATGCATTTTTAATTATCCATTTATTCATCATGCACATATGGCCATGTAAATGAGAGATCTTGTTTCTATCATTAGGTTAAGGAATTCAGAGAAACAGTGTACACAGATAAATTTATGCTTAAAATAACTGACCACTAGGTCATATTAAGGCCTTTTACTTGAATATGTGCCAGAAAAGAGAGCGGATAAGGAAACTGGTATAAACACTTATAATGCTGGGGAGAAAAAAAAACTACTGTCTGTTCTACATGGTTGTTGAAGTATGCTAACAGTTTTCTGTCGACATTACTACTGTTGATGAGAAATAAAAAAACCTTTTCCTCAGCCAAAATCAGTAACTGTCAAGGAAGTCCAACTACAGAATGGCAGGAAAACTATTGCTGCCACTCATCGAGCTGTCCAACCACTACTCTCCAGAGCAGAGGGGAAAAGCTCGGGGAGGTTGCCACCACAAGAGACTGGCTGTCTAGTGCATTCCGGCGGCTCCATATAAACTACAGTCCCACAGTCAGGGTTTATTGAAGGTGGAGAGTAGACAGGGGATTGATTACCGCATGTAGACTGGGGTTTTTGAATAATCAGATACAGCACATGCAAACGTTTTATCCTATTTCCTCCCTTTAAACCTCTACTGCTGTCTAAAGATGAAGCACACTAAGCAGTACTATGAAAGCCAAAAGTCCATCTATACATCCTGGGTCATGGTGGTAGCAGGTTGAGGAGGGAAATCCAGACATCCAGCCACATCTGACAGCTCTTCCAGGGGAATCACAAGGCATTCCCGTTTCTGCTCAGATATGTAATCCCCCCAGTGTGTCCTGGGTCTGCCCTGGGGTCTTCTCCCAGGTGGATGTGCCCAGTATACCTCTACTAGGAGGTGCGCGGGAGGCATCCTAATTAGTTTCCCGAAAGACCTCAACTGGCTCCCTTTAACACTGAGGAGCAGCGGCCCTACTCTGAGCTCCTCCTGGATGTCTGAACTGTTCACCTTATCCGTAAAGCCTCGCTTGTTAACAAGAAATACTTGAACTTCTTCACTTGGTTAGTAGTAGCACACTCTCAACTTGTGTGAGATTGTGACGTGCATACTGCACAATCTGGCGTTACGCAGCAGCTGGTGAAGGACAGGAGTGTGATGAAGGAGAAGACCCTGTTGACGGAGAAGTATTTGAGGTTGGAGGTAGGGAGGTCATCAGAAATTATTTCATTTAAACCAGACTGAATAAAAATCACCATGCTCAAAAACTGATATTTTTTTCTTAATGGAGGAATGAATTGCTTAGGTCTGTTTATGAAAATGTTTTTTTTGTTATTATTATTATGATTCTAACGATTTACAGTAAATTAATACATTTTTGATAACAGTGACTGTAAATCTTGAATTTTGAACAAACTATGAAGCAAAGCCTCAAATAAAGAGGGCATATACCTTTTAATTGATTCCATTTTATTGATGGATTCACAAATTCTGTTTTCAGTCAGGACGTCAAGTTCTTCTGGGTTGAACTTCCTCTTGCTCAATGCTTTGAATGCGATACAGGATGTAGTCTGATATCAGTGTTTTCGCAATTCTAATTAGTCAATTGCATGTCATGCAATTTGAATGGGATGTCATAGTAAATCAGTTGCAAAATTAGGGTCAGCTGCACTTGTTAAATTATAGCGCACGGTAAATGTTTAGCGCGCTCCTTGGTAAATACCCCCCTCAGAGGGGTAACCCTTTTTTTTTCCCTACAGCGATGCATGTTCTCACAGCTGGAGATGCTGACCCTCATTAAACTGTTTCACACTCAGCTGCAAACATCCAGCATGCGTCCTAATGCATGCTGGAGGTCACATCTTGATGAACTCACAGAACCATATCATCCGCAAAAAGCAGAGATGCATCCTTGAGGTCACAATACTGGACACCCTCAAATCCCTGCCTGCGCCTTGAAATCCTATCTGTGAAACCAACGAAAAGAATTGGAGATAAAGCACAAGGTTGGCGGAGTCCAACACCCTCTGGGAATGAGCCTGACTTAGTATTTAGAATGCAGATACAACTCTCCTTCCAGTTATACAAGCACTAAAGGACTGTAGGGTTCACAGCAGCAACCTTGGGGCACACGAGGTTCACTCTGCAGCTCTACAAAACACGTGGAATTATTTATTCATTTATTTTTTACTGTGCTTTTATACATTATCCATCTTCTCATATATTTGTTAAGTCGGATGGGCAGAAAATTGTACAGAGAAGAAAACCTTTTGTTCCCTTTTTGCTTGCCATAGGAAGAGCCTCAGAAGAAGAATTACACTGTGAGTAGGGGATGATGTGTCAACTTACTGCTTGACTGCAAAGACGCAGGTATAAATAATCTCAAGGCTGAAAATTGTTCTTGGTTTAATGATTGAAAGACTACTTGAGAGCACTGGTTTATGGTTAATTTTGTAAAACATGGTGGTATACATGCTATCCAAATTAGCGAGTTAGCTAGTTTTATGTCATAGCACTATTTTTCCCATTGCTGTAACATTTGATGAAGGGTGTTAATTGCATAAGATATTGTTTAAGCCTGGGAAAAGCAGAGAAACTGCATAGAGATTAAATACAGATAAATAAAGACAGATTTTAAGAATTTCACATTTGAGTTTAGAATATTTGATAACCATGCTATGTGCAGCAATGAAGAAAGTGATTTTTCTTTTCCTTTTCCTTTTTTACTGTATGCTGTAAACTTGTCAATTAAAATTCTCAAGAAGATTAAAGGCTTTAGAATATCTCAAACAACTCAACATTATTGCTTTTAATCCTTTTATTGCTGTGATTCTGTGAAGTCTCCATGAAAATAGATGTACAGCGGGTGTTAAGTCAAGTTTTAGAATAGATATGAAAGATATTTCTTTTATGAATAAAATGGTAAGATTTAATGTGGCGAATTTTATCGATGACAGTTGTCATGATTGGTGATGGCATTACCCTCTACATAAAAGGTAATGAGGTTATTGCCAGGGGATGGCTTAAAAAAATACTACATTTCCATATGTTATTTCCATATTGCTTTCAAATGCAAACCAAGGTCCCTCTACGCTATATGTTTTTGAAATTAATAGCTCTAACTAAAAATAAACCATTGTTTGCGGTTCTGCCATGATTTAATACATATATATGTTACCTTTTTGCCCATGTTGCTATCTTAAAAGACGTGAAACCAGTGAGTCACAGATTGGTGCCATTTTAAGGAAGTTCTGTGGGAGCGTGGCAAATAATCCCATTTTGCTTTTAGCATCAAGTAGATTTATCACAATGTGGTCATTGAATGGTGGGTTCCTGGAGATTTTCAACCTCCATTAAATGGATTTGCTATATAACGTGTTTATGACACATATTTATGTTTAACAGAGGATTATCACATTTGTAAAAAGATTCATATTTGAAAGTGAAAAAAAGTGCCAGCTTTACCCAACTCACAGACATGTTCAATTGTAGCTGTATGGAATTTTGTAATTATAGGACTTTATGGTGGTAATAACAGTAATTAAAAAACAATCATGCCAGTGAATGTAAAAGTTTAATTTCTGTATGACAGCATGTAACATCTGCCTCAAACTCTTCTCCCTTCAACAGTCACAGTGAGGAGGTGAAGAAAGACACCAAGCACCCTTTGAAACAGTCATTACCATTCATGCCTTTTCCGCTCTATTCCCCAAACAGGGAGAGAAAAAGACTTGAACCAGAGATAATCTACATGTATGTAGAGAGATATTCCACCTACAAGATTATGTTTTTTTTTTTTTAACTGTACATTGGTGAAAATTGCCACAGTGGTTGAGAGGATGTGCATTTCTATGTGCTTATATGAATGAAATCTGGAAACATTTAGGAAAAAAAAAGTTTGACCCTCTGGTTATGCATCCAGTCAGCACCGCATCATCTCAATGCTAGAGGAAATATTTTGAGTTTTATAATTTTACATAATCGACAACATTGATTTCATATAAGCTTATAATAATGTCTTCATTATAAATATCGGGCCATGTAACAACGACAGCAATAGTCGAATTGATTGTAAATATTTTTCTGTTTATATTTGTGTCACTTTCGAGCACATGCTATACTGAAAAGTAACACAAGTGTGTGTTTGACACTTATTAAAAATAATACATTCTCTTAAAGGAGCATGCCTGTGTTTTTACGTTTTAGCCCATTTACTACAGTGCACACATACCTCACATCGACACCGACCATAATTCATAGCACACTATAGTACAGCCGGCATTCTAGCCTGTGTTTACAAGCCAAGAATGTTTCATTTTAGTTTGAAAAACATTCTCTTCTTTGGGGACTTTTTTTCTGGTACAGACCTGCATTCTGTCGTATGGATTTCTGTGTAAACCTGAGAGGAATGCTGCATTCATGTGCAATCGATAAATTCTAACATATAGTGGACAGTGAACACAGCAAAACAGTGACTGATGGAGCAGAATACAACCATTGCTGCTTCAGAGCCAATACTTGATAACAAGAAACAAACAACAGCATATATCCCCCTTTCATATCCCCGCTGAGTGGAAAATAATTCACTGTACTTCCTTCACTTCTTTGCGACACGTGACCAACTGCTAGCAAAAAAAAGAAAAAGAAAAAAGAAAACTTCTCACTCTCTCCATGTATCATGAGTATAATGAAAACAGGTGAGCATTGTACACTGTACAATGCTCACCTAACATCCAGTGTACATAAGACTTTTCAATTTAATGCAGGCATTAAGCTGAATTATCACATAACAATGAAGGAGCTTTTTCAAACATAAACCCATACAGGATGTTCACTGTGATGCATTACTCATCCTAAATAAGGTTCAGGTCTCTGCAAGCTTATTTCTTTACTGTACTGGGATGAATGGAAAGGAACAGTTGCCTGTAAGAAAGGAAAAATACATTCAAACGTCTAAGACAGTATGGCATAGGAAAATGGTTGGTAGTGATGTAAAGTTTATGTGGAGTGTAGTAATGGCATATAACATGCAAAAACATCAATATATAGGTTCTCATGCATCATCGTGAATTAAACATTCATGTCACAAACTGAAAACTGCAGCTGGTGTGTTCTGCATGATTGTCAGGCAGTGGCAATCAGAACTGACAGGTAGTTTCAATTATACCTTCCATCCCATAATGCATTGCGCTAAAGTATTCAACAGCCTCGCAATTACAGCCGAGCAATAGGAGGATGCGCTAGAATATAGGCCAAGGTTCCCCTGTGCTGTGAGATATGTTGTTTGTAGTGATAACCTCTCAGAAGAGTAACCGCTGTGTTCTCCAAGAATATTGCTATTTCTACTCATGTTAATTAATTCCTCCTTGATATAATAGCACTTTGATAGTTGCTATGTGAAACCATTAACACATTCATTTCTCCATATTTATGAGCCTATATAATACAGTCAAACTCTGCTACCTTTTTCTCTTTTGAATTATCAAACCCATCAAGGCAGAGCTCATGGATTGATAAGGAGCAAGTTAATTGGGTTACCAGCCATGCAGAGTAGAGTGGAAAGAGATCTGGCCGCTTCAGCTGCAGTGGTGACATAGAGATTAGATGCAGGAGAGATGACACTGAATCACCACACTACAAGTGTCAACTAAAGCCAGTGCCGGCATCAATAATGCCTTGGATCTGCAGCCCGGATCCTGGGAGGAACCCAGTCACACAATAATAGCAACAGCAGCATGTCAAAGACTGGCAAGAGGAAACATAAGACCTGAAGTGGAGGATGAGGGATAGATATTATGATGCCTGATGGTACCAAGACAAGTTGCTATTCTGTGCATTTAATGCAACTGGTCATTAAAGTGATCTTAAATGTAATTCTGATACAGGTCTGTGGGGTAAAACTGTAGGGTGGCTTGTTTGTCATTGTCATCCATTATCCAGAATTAGATTTCTATAGTGTTTGTATCTATGAAATGTTCATTGCACTTAGTTATAGGAACTGCTGCATTTCTATGCATGGTGAAAAGAAATTAATGGATTAATAGCAGCATGCCAAGAGTTAATTAATTAATGTCTGCAGCTACAGCTACAGTGCTATTACTGTTATTAATGATAATAGTCATGGTTGAACTAGTGGCAGCAATAGTAACGATATACCCTAAATGTAATTTTATAATATATTTTATATACTTTTCTAAAGTAAACTTGACAAAAGGTCTTTATAATCAAGACAAAATGGTTTATGAGGCTTTCTTCTCTATACAATGTAAAAAAGCCTGGAGGAGACATGCCTGGTATGGAAAATGGGAGAGAGCTAATACAACTCACCTGCTGTCCTGTCATTGGTCACTTGTGCTATTCATCCCAATTTGAATTGGAAATCACAACTTAATCGTCACAGTGATTCGTAAAAATCTCTTCAATAACACGATTGAAAATTGCCTGTGAGTGCTCCATATTTCGCCACCACTCATTTTTTTCCTTCATGCTTTCCCTTGGGAAACATAATCTGCAGGGCCTGTGGAAGCAGAAATGGAAATATTACAAAATTACTAGTGTCTACCTTTCAGTAAGGATGAGGTAGGAGTCTTTTACCGAGAAAGGACAAACTGTTGTCACCTGACAGCTGTTTTGAATTTTACATATCACAGCTTTAAAAAAAGTTTCTGAATGTACTTTCCTAGACTCACATGCTGAACAAACCAGCTTTGTTGGATTTTCAAAACCACACAAGGAAATGGTGGCTATATTTATTGACTTACTTCAATTGATGGCTTGTTGGCTCCTTCACAGCCCAGAAAAATACACTGGCCTTTCTAGTGTTGAATAATGTTCACTTTAATAAAACAAGACTGACAGAATCAGCTTTACTGGAGTATTTGTAAGTGCATTTCATTAACCCCTCTGTGCTTTAAAACACATTTAGCTCCCTAATTCTGTCAAATCCACACAAAGCATTTTACTTTGCACCATGCAGTACAGTGGTGGAAATAGTTAGCTGTCTTAGGCGCCCAGGTGTTTGTATAACATCATGCACATTCATGCATGCTGCACTTGAACAGTTCTGAATTTATCTCTAAAGGACATTTAAGTACTAAGTGAATTTTTTCATTCAGAAAAGGGTAACAAAAGTTACATTTCAATGTCAACTCTAAACTCACACCTGCCTTGTTGACGACTTTGCTATAGCTACACTGTCAGTGCCAAGACTTTGAACGGTTTGATGTTGAGCAGTCGATGTTTTGTGCACAGCGTGAATGTGTACAGTCACATTGTAAAACGCAATCCACTGCAATGAAACGCTCATAAATCTGCACATCTGCAAAGCATAAAAAATGCATTTACTCAATTCAGGATGCAAACACCAGTGTGAAATCATGGATAATCTATAAGGGGCACTCAGACAGTGACAGTGAAACGCTGTAGGACCAATAATGCATGCAAAAATGTTCCATCAATTCAACCTTTAAAGTTCACTGAAGGTCAAAGATCATTATAATATATAACATATTAGTGTTTAATAGTAACCATATCCGTATTTCTTATCAGGCCATTCTAAATATTCCCTATGTATTAGCACTGGGCTGAAACTTTGACCTTACCCTGTGATCTTGAACTTTGACTGATTCCTCTCAAAATCAAATCAGTTCTTCCTTTCCTGACCCTCAACACTTCCACTAAGTTTGGTGCAAATCAGATGAAAACTGTTTAAGTTATGCTGTACCCTCACACACACACACACACACACTGACACACACACACACAGACCGAAGACAACACTCCTTCTTGCGCAAATGTCACATTCAGTGTCATATATAGCGCCTGAAAGCTGTAAGTAGTTACCGCAATGGCCATCACTGGAACACTCATTTCTCATAAAAAGCTCATGTAATGAACATCAGCCGGGTCACTTGAACTCCTCCGATGAGTCACAGGTTGGCATATTGTTTAGAGAGTCTGTCCTTCAACCAGAGGATACAGATTGAAGCTCTCATGTAGGCAGCATCCCCCGTGATGAAGTCACCTTGAGGAAGACAATGGATCCTGACCAACTGCTCTGAAACTCACCCTGACCTCTGACCCACCTGGAGGAAGGCAGGGGACAGTAAAAAGCCAGCAGACAGAGAGGACATTTGAGATGATAAAAAAAAGAGCCATTCAATCAGTGGCAAACAGAGAGAGGACTTTTTTTTTTTTTTTACATTTTGCCTGGAAAGCTTTTCAGACTTTTATCCTTTTACGTTGGCACTGAACAGGGAGGACTGGTGTAGCTGGGTCTGTCAGAATGCATCTAGGCTCCTTTGGTAGCTGTGTGATAGTGACGTCCACCCCAGTGCACCTCAACAAATCCTCAGCTTTTCTCTGAGACAGGCAGAGTGGGAGGTGGTTGGCAGTTTGCCCTTGGCTGATGAGGTGTCATCATGGGACTGTGTGCGTGTGTGTGTGTGTGAGAGAGAGAGAGAGAGAGAAAGAGAGAGAGGGGGAGACAGAGCACCTGTACATTCACTTGTGCAACAGCAAGTGTGACTGTATGCACGTCAAACATGCTGGCTATGACTGCATTATACCAATATTACAGTCATAATAATAGCAGAAGTAATAAAACAAAAACCATAAAAAATAAAATAAGCCAAGGGTTGAAAAGAAAAGACATATAAAAGGAAAAATATAACGAATAAAAATAATCACACACTTCAGAATGAAACATTTACTTAAAAGTGAGCCTATAAAAGTGTGTTGGTGCTCATTTGGCTAACCTGAGCTCCTCAGGCGAGGGAATGCAGCAGAAAGTTAATGACCATGTGGATACTGGTGCTTAGAGTTATAGGTCATTTGTTACATCCTGCAGTATTTATTGCTGTACCTTTTTAATACCGACTGAGAGGGATGAATAGGTGAATGCAACCCATATATCCTGTTACAGCTTATGCCATTTGGTGGACGCAATCATCTAAAAGGCATTACAGTGCTAAGTGCATGCCGTTTTAGTGCCGTCCCCGGTGGAAATGTAGCTCCTACCCTGGTGGTGTTAGTGCCACTGGGAATCTTCGAAAACTGGCATACAGTATTAAGTACTGTAGCATCACTTCAGCATATAAGGAGGGACTTCAGCAGCAATTTAGCCATCAGTCAAAGGAATAACAGCTACAACAGAGTGCTGCAGTTTGAAGTCCAGCAGCCCAGTGGGGAATTTGGATTTTTGAGAAATGGGTTCCCTAGCCAGATTTCCATGCTTTTTTGCCCCAGAGGGTTTTTGATTTATACAAATGAGGTCTGTGGTTAAGATAAGCCTAAGAGAGTTTGACATCTTAATCATAAAATCGAACTCTTTTTACTTGCATTTATTTAGATACATTTATTTTACTGTTTGACAATCAAAGGAAAGGCTTTTGTTACTGTTGGGGGGAGGCAGGGTGGCCCAGAATCCAAAGATAATTCAATAAATCAGAAAATCACAGGATCAATCCTCACATCAGCCAGTGTGTCCACCTTGGCCAAAAGCCCTTCAGCACAAACGCAGAGATCCTGTCTGCTGCAAGAGCGTCTGCTTCTGTGTGCACCCCCCTGTAGTGAAAAACATAAATGTGTGTGTGTCTTGGATGATTATCCAAGGACGAAAAATCATAGTGTGTGCGCTTCAAGATTTATAAAAAGAAATATTCCACTTCAGATAGGCCACAACATTGTCCTGTTGTTACAATAACAGTTAATAATTAATCTGTAATGAAAACGATTAATTGAATGAAAGAGTCAGACCTGAAGAGGTGCTGTTTGCCGGTTCCTGGAACAAAGTGACCCTTCTTTGAAGCAGCCTCAAGTGATCCACTGGTGTGGAAAGCATAATTGACAAGCATCAAATTCAGGTGAGGGCTTGGCAGCACTGGAAAAAAGATGAAGTGATTTTCTCAAGGTTTCCCCACAAAAGAAACCCACCGAGACAGAAAAATGTTGCATCTTAAACTGCTTGTCATCTTTATTGAATACATTTATTTTCGTTTATCAGGAAGAAAAAAGCCTCAGTAAGTCACCAACCTCTCCTTGTCTGAGCAATGAATCATGGGAATCATGCTTGGATTGCATCCATTTATTATAGTTATAGTTATTCCAGGTTTTATGGCAGAGGGTATATATATATATATATATATATATATATATATATATATATATATATATATATATATATATATATATATATATATATATATATATAT